>MU709189.1:22577-54266 GCA_026770625.1 Nicotiana glauca
GGGGGGGGGGGGGGGTTTGATTTATGTGGTGTCCAATTTTTTGCTTAAACTGCTTATGGAAGGACCTATCTTCTATGTGTTCCAACTACGACTGTCGCGGAACAATAAGTACAGAAATTAAAGAACACAGAGATTTTTACGTGGAAAACACCTGGCTCAAAAGGTGAAAAACCACGATCTACTACTCCGTAGGATTTTCTCCAACACTTTACTAAATCACTGAGCCAAAACAGCATTTACAAAACTCTTTATAAACCTAAGGATTACCTCTAATCCCGTCGTAGCAACCAGCCTCTAACTGTTGCGACAATTTCAAGTTAACTCTAACTTGAATACTCAAAGTACATATTATAATTGCTTCTAGAAAAAGCTGAAAGATATAATATGAAAACACCTACTACAATTGAACTAGTAATAAAGAAAGACACATAAAACTTTTTATGGAGCTGGTTCTTCAATCTGGTTCATGTAGCTTTAGGTTTGCACACTCGAATCACACACGAACTGCTTGCAAAAAGCCTTGCAATTCACATTTAACTTCAGCGTTTTTGTGCAACACCTGTAATGTGAGAACATCCTGCAATTTATAGAGTTAGTAGATGAAGAAATAACTAGAGTTCTAATGCAACTCTTCCTTGGTGGAAGAGTTCTAGTCGATTTCAACTTCTAACTCCTTCCCTATCTTGGATAGTGTTCTCTTTGATTAAGGACTTCTTCTCCTTATCAATTATGCAACCTTTTCGATTAGGAGATATTAAATACACCAAGTTAAGCTTATCTCCTTCACGTGCAACCCACATGCTCGAATCTGCCCGTTTTTGTGCACCTGAGTGATGGACCTGGTTCATCTTGAGTTCCTTTGTCAGTCTTCAAAACTAACCTTTACTTGGGCCAACAGCTGGGCTGCCTTTTTTTTCTTTTCGTGAAAGACATATGTTACTCTCAAAGTAAATGTGCATAAACTTTAGAATTAATGTGAGACGTGTTGTAATAAGTTTACCTTATGTTTTCAAAAGACAAATGTAAAAACAAAAATACAAATCTTCCCATTACTTATATGTATCGTGTATGTAATAATCCTTTTAATTCCCTTATTTTGACTTATTTATGAATAGTACGCAATGTATAACTACACCACACACACACACACACATATATATATAGTTAGTTAGTTAATTAGTTAGTTAGTTATTACTTATGGTTAGGGGTGAGCTAAACTTGAAGATAGTGGGGGATGAGCTAGACTTGAAGATACAGGTTCGATCGAATTTAGTAATTTTGATTCAAAGTATGTATTTTGTCTTAAAAACTCATATAATATTAATAAATTATTAATTTAAAATTCAGCATTTTAAAAAAATTAGAATCCCAAACGAACAACTTTAAATAGGGTGACTGCACGACAAGGGGTGGGGATTCGGGACATGGGTGTTGAAAAGAGTTACAAATTCGTGTCTTGTTAAAGCCAATAAATCTTGGGGTAGCTCATCTCCATTGTCTCCATGGCAACATTTTGTATTTTTTAGTATTTCCTTCTTTGATACATGCTCTTTTCATCTTAACAATAACAAGTACCAATATCTCTTTTGGTTGTTGGAGAAAGATAATCTCTTTTAGTTGTTGGAGAAAGAATGTATGTACCAAATATATTGGTCATAGTGAGTAAAATATATTTCTTGAAATGACACAACTAAATACCAAATTTAACTTATAAGTGTAATTATAAGCCTCAATAGGATTTGTAAGGTAATGTCTAGCTCGGTAAGTATTTGCTATATGTGTTATGCCTTTGAAAAATATCCAAACGGTTATGAGATCATTCTCCCTCGTAAGACTTTGCCGACAACCACACCATGATCCTCATCATGAGGCTGCCATCATAAGGTAATGAAGGCACATAGGGATAATCATATAACCAAGGAATAAAGGCAATACTACTATAGCTTTTGCCCTCCTTGTACTTTTTCTTTGTGGTCTTTCTTTTTATTTTTATTTTTATTATTAATAAAATAGCTATTAGGCAGCCCGCCTAGTAGTATAATTTGCCAAAAAAAGAGAGTATATTTATAAGCAACTTCAATGTAGCAATACGAAATGGAGTAAAGCGCGCAACCACCGAGGACCGTGATGAGAACACTCCCCCTCTTAATTAGAGGTTACATGTTAAGTCTGAAAATTGAAACATTTTCTTGATAGGGAGCATAGTTCTATTTTTACAGATTTTATGCAGCGTATATCACGACCCAAGTCCATGGCACATATTGTCCGCTTTGGGTCTAAGTCCGCACAAATTTATCTTTAAGGCTACTCCACTTTAAGCCCCAAAAACATGCGTACCAAAGGCGGACCCATGATTTAAGCGCAACGAGGAACACCATTATCTTTAACATAAATATGACATCAATATTAGTTGCAATAAAATTTTGCGCAATATGATATTAATATTAGTTTCAATAAAGTTTGGAGTGCAACTTTTTAAAAAGTTAATAATCACGATTTCGTGACCAAAAGAATGTTCAAAGATATAAACAAGTTAAACAAAACCAAGACCAATAAAGGCATGTTGAGAAATCCAAATATAGCCTCAATCAATGTTGCTGAGTCGACATATGCTTGCTATTTTATCAAAGTAAACGTTGAAGGGAGAAGGGTTTTGGAGTTTTTCTATTACCATTTTTGGGGGGAAGTTGGCTAAATTAGTTATTTTTATAGTGGTGAAGAAAATGGAAATACTTATGAGAACTTATTTATCAAATTGATTGGCTTCTTGCTGGTGATATACCATGGATGTATGTCTAAAATTTTACCATTTTTCTGTGAAATATTATCTTTTTAATTATCTTTTATTTTTTCTAAATGAAATATAATAAAAATTGATTAGAAATAAAGATTATTGACTAAAGGAGCAAGTTAGAAGTAATATTTTGTCCCCCTTTCAAATTTTCTTTAATCAGTATTTTATCTCTATATTAACGTTTCAATGTCTAGAAAGATATATCTCTAATAGAGTTTTTGACTATTTTGCATAGAAGATCTAAAGAAATAATCGTGAACTGAAGTTGAGTTTTGGAGCGTTATGTCACGTCCTTAGTTGTTAACTAAGTACACATGTGGCACTTGATAACTCTCTCATGATCTTGCACAGCTCGCTCACGTTCTTGCTATGCCAAGTCAGCCTTACTACACTCAAGATCGCTAAGAAAATAATAGAAAGAACACAAGAGAATTATTAAAAGAAGCTTTGTATTAGAGAGAACTTGAATAGTTTGCTTGGTGAATTACAAATGAATGACTCCATTTATATACTAGTCTCCTAAGGGCTAGTGTGTAAATATTAGTTATTATACATGTCCTTAATATTTACAAGATAAGAGTTTTCTCTAGAATTCTCTACAAGCCTAGAAGATTCCAATGACTTTCCTAGCAAATCCATAAGGATCTAGGTTCTTCCTAAGGAAATGTCTACGCTTCTCTAGAATCTTCTCACAAATGCTAGCCTTCTTCTTATGTAAGCTTCCACATGACACTAATATATGCCAAATGGCGCCTATGTGGTATGATGACGTGGCGGGTTATCACACTTTCCCCACCTAATATTGCAACGATCGCGGCGCAAAGTTGCTGCGTAAACTCTCGGATCTTATCTTTGAATTGCCACAAGTCTTCATATCGTTCCCATGTGGCCTCTTCCGGTGATTGCCTCTTCCAATGGACGAGGAACATAGCAATGACTTTTTGCCCTTATTTTCGCCTGGCCTGGTAACCTATAATAGCCTCAATCTCCCAATCATGAAAGGAGGTGATAGCCATAGGTGCTCGACTTGATTGGCCCCTACTTGGATCATCTTTATCTTCATGATATGGCTTAAGCATGCTGGCATGGAAGACAGGGTAGATCTTAAGATACGATGGTATGTCAAGCTTGTATGAGATCTTTCCTACCTTGGCGACAATCTTAAATGGCACCTCATACTCGCGGATCAGATTCTGATGCATGCCCTGTAGTACCTTGAACTGTCTTAGGTTAAACTTCACCATGACCATGTCCCCAACTCTATATTCTGTGTGGAGAAATTTAAAAATAGCCAGATTTACAACTAGTCATTCAAAAATAGCCCAGTTTCAAAAGTAATTGAAATTTAACCACTTTTCATGTAAAGATAAATCTGAACGAAAACACTATTCAAAATTTGGAAAATACGCCCGAATATTATACGGGAGTTCCAGCATAAGTATGCTTGAACTCCCGCATATTATACGGGAGTTCCAGGATAACTATGCTGGAACTCCCGTATAATATGCGGGAGTTCAAGTATAATTATGCTGGAACTCCCGCATAATATACTGGAGTTCCATCAAGTATAAATGTACAGTATAATATACTGGAGTTTTGAGCATCGGTGCTCCAGTCTCCCGTATATTATACATGAGTCAGTAAAGTATATCGGTCCATCACAATATGCTGGAGTTCGTACACAAATGCACCGAACTCCCGTATATTATACGGGACCGGTCTCTGTTGTAGCAAAATAGTGGCTATTTTTAATTGACTTGGTAAATGCTGGCTATTTTTGATTGACCAGTGCGAAAACTGGCTATACCGTGCTATTTTGTCTAGTCTGTGGGATGGTGCTTACGGTCCGCAAACTTCTTCATCTTCTTAGCTGCCCTATCCAAGTAGGACTTATCAGTGTCAAGATGCTCCTCCCATCCTTTAGCCATATGATAAGCCCCCAAAACTCTTTCCCTCGAACGTAGCTGGTAATGAATGTGGAGTTTGTGGCTGTTGGCATGTGGCTAGCTCAAATGGTTCTTGATACCCAATTTTTTCCTAGATATTTTATACTCAGAATACTTTCAAAATAACATATATATGCATATATGAGCATACCCAAGTGTTTTGGTATTTTTTCCAAATTTTAAAGATTTTCAAAATCAATTTATTATCTATTTTAATACTACAAAATTTAATAATTATTTCCAAAATTATTATTTTGGTGAATAACTTATTTCATTCTCATATTTACACTAAAATATATTTTAAATAAATTTTGCATATTTTTACACATTTGTTTGATATTTTTAAAGCTAAATTGCATATAATTATAATTATAGCCTATTTTACAATTAATTGCATTTTATAATTACAAAATCATTTCCAGTATTTTTGGATTAATATTTATACATTATTAATTAGTTTAGTATTTTAATTTATTTTTAAAATTATTTTAACTATTTTTATAAAATAAAAAGGGAAAACTAGGCTATTTAACATGTAGCCTTATTTCATTACAATTATAGCCCATTCAGATTTCAATTCTAACCCCCTAATTTTCCAGCCCAATTTCAACTTAAACCCGACCCATACCCAATTCAAATAACCCGGTCCAACTCCTATTTAATCTGAGTCGTTGATCAAATAAGATCAACGGCCGAGATTTCATTGCCTTAATTAAATCCTAATTACCCTCCCCCAGACCCCTCATTTTTCAAGACGGTCTCTCTCTCTCTCTCTCTCTCTCTCTCTATATTGACTCTCCCTCTCCCTTCTCTCTAGAACCTTCTGGTTCTCTCTTCTTCTCCGATGAACCCCCACCGCCTCTTCGGCCACCTCCAACCTCACCTCCTTCGACCACTAGTCGCCGTGAAGCTTTACCTCGTTGGTTCCCTCTATCTTTGAGGCCCCAGGAGCCTCTGCCATGAGAGATGGTCACTGAAGGTTGGTCTGGTTTGTCTCCGACCTTTTCTCCGATGGGTTTTGGTCTGATGGTGCTGTGGACACCATTATCGCTGGGTTTCACAGCCAGGTTTCTCTCATCTCTCACTAGTTTCTTACGAAACCCTAACCTCTACCTAGACCTCTTAAATCTCTATCTTTTTAATGATTTTTAACTTACTCTTTTGTGTTTTACACTACTCTCTACTCGATCTTTACGATTGTTCAAGATTTAAGCATTTTTATTCCCTTTTTGAAACTAGGGTTTCTGAACCCCTTTTCAAAATCACTTTATTTTCCTGATTTTTGAGTATTGACTCGTGATTCTCAGTGCTATTTTTAACTTTTTGCTTAAGTTTGATGAAGCCCTAACTTTGTGTGAGGGTGTTTGCATATTTGCATGTTTGTGTGTTCTTCTGGGTCCTTCTCCGATTTCCATGCTCTTTGCTTTGATCTCGTTGTTAGTATTTCATTACCATTCCGTGTGCTTCGCTTTAAGTTTCTCTGATTGCTTACACGAGGTTTTAATACTGATCCTTACCAGCCTTCTTTGAGACTCTGATACTCGCTTTGAAGTTGTGATTCTGCGTATTTTCCTTATAGTTTGAATTGCTTCCTTAAATTGTGGGACACTTTCCTCGATTAATACTGATTTCCTAGGTCTTCAATCTCGTTCATTACTTTGAAAATTATTTCCCTGAATTATAGTGATATTTTTGCCCTATATATGTGCATAAATTTGTTGATTGATTTACCTGACCTATTTCCCTAATTAGAGTGTCATGTACCTAGTCTTTATTGAATACTATATGTTACTCTGTTTCCTTATGTGATTATACCCTACTTTGCGATTTCTTTCCTTTTAAATGACTGATTTTTATCGTTTAATTAGGATCCCTTAATTAAAGGGAAGTCCATACACTAATTTGATTGTGATTGATGCTAGTTCCTTATTGTTATTCGTACACAGTACTATAAATACTCCCCCCATTCTCTTTTGAAAACAACAACAGTCTTCTGACTTACACACATCACTAAATACTTTCAAAATCTCTCTGGCTCTCTTGTTCTTTTGCTCCTTTGCTCTATTACTATTCTCTTCTTGTGCTCATTGTCAGGCGGCTGAAGGCCAAGGCCAACATACTGTTACTAATTTGTCTTTGCATCCTATTTTTGCTCTTTTACTGGTATGTCCTCTATTTGATTTACAGTCTTCAAGACAATATGTTTCTATGGGCATTGCACTTCCTTTTGTTTCTTCTATGCTTTTACTTATGGTTCTCCTGTTCTCATTGCAACTAACATGCCCCTGTGTTAGTTCATTAATGTGACCATCCTTCTCTTAATTCAGCATGCCTACTGATTTTCTTAATGCATGTTTTCCCCTACCTCCTAGCCCCAGTACATTATCAGCATGTAATCCTGAGCCCTTTTGGTTGAAACCTAGTGTGACTGTTTAAGTTCTGAAATGCTTTTCTTTGATGTCTGTGTATGTGCAATTGTGTTCTTACATATGAACTACTTGTCTCCTATCCACTGTTTGTGTTTGTTTCCCTGAATTATGTATGATACTCTAGTTTGAGATTGTCTTACTCACCTTTTTACAAGAGCTATCACACTCTTCTGTTGTTTTCTTTCAAGAACTGACTCCATGTAGATCATTCTTTTAAAAATGTTTTCTTTTCTCAACTCAATTTCTTTAAAAAAAAACTCTATCACACACTCTCGCTACTCTTAGAAATTAGGTTCTACCCCCTTAGTGTAAGCATTGCTTTGGGCACCTTATGAGTACTCGCTGAACTTTGATGCACACGACTGGTAATTCCATACTGCACTTGTTTAATATTTTGGTAAATGTTTGGGTGCTGGTATTGGCCAGGGACCCAACGGGTCCCTAGGGAGCTTTGCCACACCCAGACCATGGCTGTGAAACTCGAAAGAAGTGAGGTTAGAAGATTGGGACTGGTTGAAGGCTCCCAATAGAATAACTTCTTATTTTATTTTTTTCATTACTGTATTTCAGCTATCCTGGTTTGTAATAATTTGTAAGGAATGATCGAGGTTATAGTGAAATTGGGTGGGATTATGCATGCTTAGTTTAAGTAATGGGTAGAGAACATGTCTCTAGGACTTTAATTACCTATTTGTGCAATAGAAACTATGTATAGGACATGCATCTTACATATGGATATCCTATTTTAGGCTCTTTACTTTTAGATTGTTATACTCACTTCGTAATCGCAATCAGTTAGTAATCAACAAACAACTGTTATAAAAATCACTACTGCATTTAGAGACCATGCTTTAGGAGCTTTTATGTGCATTAGATATCATGTTACTTAGGATATCTTTTAACTTGTGTCATTAAATTTAATAAAGTTCACTTTTTTTTTTACTGAAAATCTCTCTACCTGGAAACCAGTTTCGTATTTATATACTCTCACTAATTTTCTGATTCTTTCTCTATTAAGCTTTCAAACTACTAGGTTATCTTTCTGCCCATGAACGTGTTATTTTGATACTTGTCTAATTGAACTGTTGTATTTTCAAATCTCTACCTTCTTCAAAACGATGTTTTAACAGTTCCCTTACCTTTACTTACTCAACTGCTTTTTTTATATGCATTCTTGAAAATCAAACAACTTTCGGGTCCTAAATACCTAGTCCTTGCCTTGTAGGAATAGTGGTCCTAAATACCCTATAGGACTTATAGGATGGGACGGGTACATCACGCAATAAGCTTTTGTGACCTAATCATGCGTTTAAATAACCTTTGCAGGGCGGGAAGGGTAGAATATGGATATGATGATCGGTGCGCTAATATCACGTATGACCCCTCTTCTGAGGAGTGATTGCTGGATATTGCATTGATGTGATCCATATTAATCATAAACCTAGGACCCCCCTTCCTTTATTTGTTTTCATCTCTTCTTGTAAAATTCTTTAAATCTTTTTTCTCATAAAATTCTGCCCTCTCTACTTATCTTCACAAGTTTTCAACTTATTGCAATGTTATATGCAAATCCTTATTTGAGCCTTAATTGCTTATGTATTTATGTAAAGTCACAATTGTAACATGGCCGGGAACCACACTTGTGGATCCTGAGGGGTGCCTAACACCTTCCCCTCGGGATAATTTCTAGCCCTTACCCTAATCTCTGGTTTCTTTAACTCAAACCCTTATTAAAGTGTCCTAATGCACTATAATCATTAGGTGGCAACTCTCCAACTCCAAAACTAAATTCTCGAAAGGGAATAGAGTTGTCCTCCCAAAATGTCGTAAACCCGATTTCGCCTTAGAAAAAGGGAGCGTCAATAGCATGGCGACTCTACTGGGGATTTCTTTAGGCTTTTACCATTGCGTGTTATTTTTGACTTTATTGCTTTATTATTGCTTTATCTCTTCTTCTTCTTCTTCTATGAAACTGACTTGTTTCTTTGTTTCTTTTCTTTAATTCTTTCTTTTACCCCTTTCCTTCAATGTTGTTGTAGTTACGAGCAATTATTGTAATCATTATCTTATGAACGTGGAAATACGTGACAACTTGTTTCATTCTTGTAATTGAATCTTCAACATCATATTCCACTCATGCCAAACAAATACCATAGCAACGCTTATAATGAGTGGTTGTGCTCTTCCGATATTATCACCTCCTAAATTTGGCAAAGGCATATTTGTGGTAAAACCAGTCGATCAGCGGTGCAGTCGACGGTTCCATGCCTTTCCCTCTTGAGTTGTCCGCTCAAGGGTACGGGTCTAATACCCCATAGAAACCTTACTCTGTTTAACTGTACATGCATCATGGTCAAACCTAGTCGAGTCGGTTATGTTGTCCACATAATGACTCATTAAGATAGACTTGTCCAAAGTCCACCGGGTTTTCTTGAAACCCAAATGGATTCCACCATATTCTGTGTATTTATTTGGGGAACTAAATGCTTTTTATGCTAATTATTGGTTTAAATAGTCGAGTCCGGTGGGGTAAGGGCCTAACACTTTGTTTTGCAGAAAATGAGGCACGAAGTCCCCAGATTTGGCATGGTAACCAACATTTACCCAAGGCTGCTAAGTTTGTGGAAAGACCTTCACTCCAGTGATCAGATGCTCGTCCGCAAGTATTTATGGAATTTGCCTTCTCTTCTGGAGATCCAGCCTGACAACAAAATCATAGAGGCTGCAACTCTGTTCTGGGATAGTGACAGATCTGTGTTCCGCTTCGGGGACCTTGAAATGACTCCTTTGCTCAAGGAAATAGGAGGGTTAGCTGGTATTCCTTGGGAGACTTCGGGTTTGCTTATACCATAAAATCACAAGGGTAGGGGTTTCCTCAAGATTATGGGACTAAAGAAAAAACCAGACTTAACCTGTTTGAAGGACTCTTACATTCCATTCGACTATCTGTACGAGAGGTACGACCATAAAAAGTCATACCACACTTACCCAGATGAATTTGCCTAAACTCATTGGGTCATATCCATAGGAGAGTTTTCGTCTTTATGTTCTACTTTTTGGGAATGATAGTCTTCCCCATGAAGAAGGCTAGGATCCACACCAGACTAGCCATGGTAACCAAGACTTTGATGGAAGGAATTGGCGGGCAGCCTTTCAGCACAGTACCTATGATCATTGTTGAGATATACCGAGCCCTGGACAACTGTCAATGAGGGGCCAATCATTTTGAGGGTTGCAACTTATTACTCCAGCTCTAGCTCATGGAGCACCTCCAGAAGAGCGAATACGGGCAAGAGATTCTGTGCAGAGACTGGGATGATCACATTGCCTTCCATCAGCCAAGACGAATGAATTATATGCCTAACATGTTCGCTCATCCAGAGGGCGCTGGAGGATGGGTAGAGTTATTTGAAGATCTGAAAGAAGACCAGGTGCAATGTATGTTCGAGTGGTTCCCTATGGAAGAATTCATTGTTCGGTCCCGAGATGCACCATTTCTCATACTTATAGGTCTGAGGGGAACTTATCCCTATGTCCCTCTCCGAGTCATGAGGCAAGAAGGAAGAAAGCAAGTCATACCAAGGGTCGACAAGATGAGTCACTTCAGGGCTGACTTCCAGGACAATGATAGCCCTCACAAGTTCCAAGCTCAGCACATGTGGCACTGCAAAATCATCTTGGGGAAAGATTCTATTGAGCCAGATAGTTATCACACCGATTGTGCACCACACTACCCAGGCTGGTTGGAAGAAAATCACAATGGTTTGGGTCAACCCGGGTTCATTCGACGTCACAGGGTCATCGATAAAGAGGCTGAAGCACGAGTTAAATACAACCCACTGTGCAAGAGAATTCGAGAATGTCAAAGTGAGCACCGGGAAATACAAGAAGCCCATCAGAAGTTGATTGAAGAGTGGAAAGATATGGCTGTCAGCGCCAACAAGCGACTGAGGTATTTGGAGCGGGGTCTAGTAGAGCTGGAAGGAAAGTTCATCAAGAGGATTGAAGACTGTCAAAACGCTGAGGGAAATGCGGGCGGACATCTGGACCGAGCTTATCTGCTGCTAGGACTGCGTGAGCTGGTGAGGTTGTTCAATGGGAATAAAGATGCCGAGTCTGGGGAAGGTCCTTCTGGGACCAAGTAGTTAGGAGTCTTTTTCTTTTGCTTTAATGATGTAATAAGGCAAATGGCCATTAGTGATATTTTATTTTCTGTTATTTAGCGTCGTTTTAGGATTCGTCTTATTTTTATCAATAAAATGAGGTATTTAGCATTATAAGTTCTCTAAATTAATTTGTCGCTAGGCCTACCTCGGGCACAACGAGGAACCCAAATTAGGACACGATTTATATTTTTGAACAATGTGTTTAAATGTTGTAACATTTTCTTTTCATAACCCTAACTGACTTGTTACCTTTTTTGTTTTTACTTTTGTTTTATTCCCCTCCCCAAAAGGTTAGTTCGTTCACTATGGCATCATCATCATACTCTATGAGATCCAAGGACCCTCCACCTCCTCCTCCTCTAAGTCCTATCAGAAACAAGAACAAGGCTAAAATGGAAGACTTGAGCAACTCGGGTGAACGAACAGAGGTTACTCAGGGTAGCCAAATCTCTAAGGAAAGTGCTACCCAACTTGAGCAGAAGTTATTAAAGTTTTGAGAAGAATTGGATCAAGTTCAAAACCTGGAATTCTTGTCATTTTCCCTTACCACTCCCGATATCAACTTTTCCAATACCCAAAACCCCACACCGCCACAAAACATCCCGTAACCACAAAAACATCCCACTCATACTCAACATTGCAACACATGCCACACTTCCAATAACCCTCCATTGCTTATCCCTGAACCACTAAACACCATAAATGATCCTCTCCACAATACCCCCATATATGTGGAAACCATACCGCACTATACCCAACCAATATCAAGCACACCTGAGTCTGATGACAAAGACTCTCTTATCATGAACCTGGCCGCAGAACTCAAGAAGTTGCCTAGCCGAGTCCAGGGTGTTGAAGGAAACAAAGGTATTGAGGGGCTGAATTACGAGGACCTTTGCATTTAGCCAGATGTTGAACTTCCTGAGGGGTACAAACCTCCCAAGTTCAAAATGTTTGATGGCACGGGAGATCCCAGAGTTCATTTGAGGACATACTGTGACAAATTGGTCGGAGTCGGAAAGGATGAGAAGATCCGTGTGAAGCTCTTTATGAGAAGTCTGAAAGGGGATGCTTTATCTTGGTACATCAGCCAAGACCCCAAGAAGTGGACAAGCTGGGTAGGTATGGCGTCCGATTTCATGGACAGATTCAGATTCAATACAGAGAATGCACTGGACATATTCTACATCCAAAATTTGAAGAAGAAACCTACAGAACTACTTGTTGGAGATCAGAGACTGCTAAGTTCAGGCCGACCTTAGAAGAGGAACACATGAACAGATTCTTCGTCCGGGATCAGGATCCACAATATTATGAGAGGTTGATGCTGATCGAGGGCCAGAAATTCTCCGATATTATCAAGCTAGGGGAAAGAATTGAGGAAGGCATTAAGAGTGGTATGGTTACTAACCTTGAAGCTTTACAGGACACCAACAAGGCTCTAAAGTCTGGTGGCACGTCAAAGAAGAGGGATGTTAGTGCCGTGATGGTCGCACAGAGAACAAAATCTCCGGTAAAATACCAAACTTACCCATCACCTCCACTTACATATCAGCCAACCCCAAATTACCAAGCACCCACACCCTCCTGCCAAAGTCCACCACCCGTTTATCAATCATATCCACCTCCCACATATCAGCACATTTTACCTAGTACTCTCAACCCGCACCTGTCTACCAAGCTTATAATGCTCAATACCAATCACCTCCCACTCGCCAAAATTTCGCTAAACCTAGACCAAATTTTGATCGCAGACCTCCCAAACAATACACAGCCATCGCCGAATCAATTGACCATCTGTATGAAAGACTTAAAGCTACTGGTTACGTCATCCCTATCCCTACCATAACTCTAGAAATCCTTCCCAATGGGTCAACCCGAACAAAACCTGTGCGTACCATTCCGACATGAAGGGGCATACTATTGACGAGTGCCGCTCACTGAAGGACAAGATCCAAACCCTGATCGACAACAAGATCATCATAGCAAAGGAGCCTGCTCTTAATGTTCTCAACAACCCTCTGCCTGACCACAAGGGTGGGGGCATTCACATGATCGAGATCGAAGATGACTGGGACCCCAAAGGGTCGATAGGATTTATTGTTGAGGGTGATGAGCTAAAGAAACCAACAGTCACGCTTAACCTGATTGTTGTCCAGAACTAGCCCTTTGGGGGCGATGAAGTAAACATGTCTATACCACTTGGGTTTGAAGCGCCTTCATCTACAAAGGCGCCCGAACCAATGGAGGTTGAGTTTGGAGTTCCAAAAGCACCTGTACCATTTGAAGTTGCTGTGTTACCTCCAAGGGTTCTTATTCCGGTAGCAATGTCAGACATAACACCGTTCCACTCAAATGCCATACCATAGGATTACACAGCTAAATCAAGAAGGAAAGGGAAAACCAAATTTGGAGAAACAGTTGCTGAACAGGGAATGACCAGAACCGGTAGAGTTTACACTCCAGAACACCTAGCTGAGTCCAGTAAGAAAGCCTCAGGGCGGCCTACTGAAACTGGGCCCGATGATCTTTGGAGGAAGATACAGACAAAAGAATACTCACTCATTGAGCAACTAAATAAAACACCGGCACAGATCTCCATCCTAGCTCTTCTGTAGATCTCCGATGCACACAAGAATGCCTTGATGAAGATATTAAGTGAGGCATATGTGCCCAGCAACATAACTGGAGGGGAAATGGCAAACATGGTAGGGCAAGTACTGGAGAGCCACAAAATCACCTTCCATGAAGATGAGCTGCCACCGGAAGGGCTGAGCCACAACAAGGCACTGCACATCACCGTGCAATGCAAGGATTATTTCATTACTAGAGTCCTGATCGACGGAGGATCCAGCCTCAATATATGTCCGTTGATAACCCTCAGAACATTGGGGAAGAGCCTGCATAAGATCAAAGATGGGGCCATCAGTGTCAAAGCCTTCGATGGGTCCAAAAGATCCAATATTGGGGAAGTCAGTTTATGCCGGCAAATGGGACCAACTTGGTTCTACGTTGATTTTCAAGTGATAGACATCCCAGCATCCTACAACTTGCTATTAGGGCGGCCCTGGATTCATGCCGCCGGAGCTGTAGAACCAACCCTGCACCAGGCAGTGAAATTTGAGTGGAATCATTAAGAGGTAATTATTCATAGCAATGGTAGCAACCCCATATACAGTCACCAAACCATCCCGATGATTGGAGGAAGAAGGAGAATAGGCGGGGAAGCCTACCATCACATCGAGCGGTTCAACGCTGTGGACAAGGATAAATGGTGGGACAACAACATTGAGAGCATACTGAATCGGTGTGGATATGAACCTAGAATGGGGCTTGGCAAAAATCTCCAAGGAATTGCCAAACCCATCAAACTGAAGAAACATGGCACCACTTTTGGTTTGGGGTATGAATACACTTGGGAGGAGTTCAATCACTGGTCGCCACCATGGCGCAGTCCCTACTACCCATTGGAGCATCCTATACCTCGTCTGGAGCAAACTTTCCAACCGGCAAATACCATATATGGGTCAGAAGAAGAGGAAGCATTGGCAGCAATGAAGAACCTATTTTTGGAGGACGATGATATGGACTGCTGTGTTATATTCGAGGAGGAAAAGGAGGAAGGCCCTTCCATACAAGCTGTGAACCGAGGAGAACGCCTCAATAATTAGTCCATCAGAACCACCAGGGCCTGAAAAGCATCGGGGTAGCAAGGCTAAACAAAGCACCATGCATCACATTTTACTTTTACTAGCTGATTTTCTTTCTGTATTTTCTTTTCGAAAAGAGTTCCGATGATCGAAACAGTTATGAAATTTAGTCGGAGCATTTCAGTTTCTTATATATACCTCGCTCTTATTATTTTCTTTATCATTACTTTATTTTACAAAGCATTACTATTACTTATCTTGATGATGAACCGACAATTGTGACTTACGACGAGGCAACGCAACAAACGAACATAGACTCAGAAGAGGATGATATACTAGAAGAGGTCGTTAAAGAGGTTGAGGATTTTAAAAATAGGCCTAAATCTAACTTGGACGAAACTGAGGCGTTAACTTGGGGGATACAGAGAATGTCAAAGAAACGCGCATCAGTGTTCACCTGTCACCATCAGAAAAGAAAGAGTACACAGAGTTTCTAAAGGAATATGAGGACATATTCGCCTGGTCATACGATGATATGACTGGTCTCAGTACATCCGTTGTAGCTCACAAACTGCCAACAGATCCAACATGTCCGCCAGTAAAGTAGAAGCTCAGGAAATTCAAACCTGACATGAGTTTGAAGATCAAGGAAGAAGTTACCAAACAGGTCAAAGCCAAGGTTCTCAGGGTAGTGGAATATCCGACATGGTTAGCCAATATTGTGCCAGTGCCGAAGAAAGATGGGAAGGTTAGGGTCTGTGTTAACTACCGGGATCTTAACCGGGCCAGTACCAAAGACTTCCCCTTTCCAAACATACACATTCTCATTGACAACTGCGCTAAGCATGAGCTACAGTCATTTGTCGATAGTTTCGTCGGGTATCATCAGATATGGATGGATGAGGAAGACGCGGAGAAAACGACTTTCATTACGTTGTGGGGAATGTATTTTTACAAAATGATGCTGTTTGGGTTAAAAAATGCTGGGGCCACCTATATGAGGGCCATGACTACTATTTTCCATGACATGATACACAAGGAAATCGAGGTATATGTAGACGACGTCATCATCAAATCCAAGAGAGCCACTGACCACATGGAGGACCTGAGGAAATTCTTCAACAGACTAAGAAGGTACAATCTGAAATTGAATCCCGCCAAGTGTGCATTCGGGTTTCCTGCCAGAAAATTACTGGGGTTCATCGTGAGTCGTTGAGGAATAGAATTGGATCCATCGAAGGTTAAAGCCATTCAAGAATTGCCACCACCAAAGAACAAGAAGGACGTGATGAGTTTCCTAGGGAGACTCAACTATATCAGCCGATTCATAGCCAGTCCACTGTCATTTGTGAACCCATCTTTAAAATGTTGAAGAAGGACGCTGCTACCAAATGGACCGATGATTGTCAGAAAGCTTTTGATAGAATCAAGGAATACTTGTCAACGCTGCTAATTTTGGTCCTGCCCGAACAACGTAGGCCTCTATTGCTCTACCTTGCAGTATTAGATGGAGCATTCACCTCGTCGAGAATCCCGTGGGTGGAGAATACGAACCTCTAAAGACGTATTTTCCCGATGAAGAGGTATCTTTCATAGGAGAAGATATTGCAGAGTTCTATGATGGCTGGAGAATGTTTTTCGACGGAGCAGCAAATTTCAAAGGAGTTGGCATAGGAGCAGTCCTAGTATCAGAAACCAGCCAGCATTACCCGGTATCTGCCAAACTCAAGTTCCCATGCACCAACAATATGGCCGAGTACGAAGCCTGCATCTTGGGGCTCAAGATGGCCATTGACATGAACGTTCAAGAGCTGCTAGTGATCGGGGATTCGAACTTGCTCATACATAAGGTTCGAGAAGAATGGGCAACCAAGAACCCTAAGATACTTCCCTACCTGCATCATGTACAGGAGTTGAGGAAAAGGTTCACAAAGATAGAATTTCAGCACGTCCCCAGGATCCAAAATGAATTCGCAGATGCATTGGCTACTCTATCGTCTATGATTCAACATCCAGATAAGAATTTCATTGATCCCATCCCGATAAATATTTATGATCAACCGCTTACTGTGCTCATGTCGAGGAAGAAGCAGACGGAAAACCATAGTTCCATGACATCAAGGAGTACTTGACAATAGGAGAATATCTAGAACTTGCCAACGCTACTTAGAAGCGCATCCTTCGGCGGTTGTCCAACAACTTCTTTCACAGTGGAGGAATCCTATATAGGATGACTCCCGATTTAGGATTGCTAAGGTATGTCGAAGCAAATGAAGCATCTAGGTTATTAGAGGAAGCGCATGCAGGGACCTATGGTCCACATATGAATGGTTTTGTCTTAGTAAAAAAGATACTCCGGGAAAGATATTTTTGGATGACTATAGAAACGGACTGCATCCAGTATGTTCACAAAAGCCATCGCTGTCAGATACATGTAGATATGATAAATGTTCCTCCAAATGAGCTTACTACAACAAGCTCGCCTTGTCCATTCGCCTCTTGGGGAATGGATGTTATCGGACCTATCGAGCCTGCCGCATCAAACGGGCACAGGTTCATTCTAGTGGCAATTGATTATTTCACCAAATGGGTCGAAGCAGCAACATATAAAGCAGTAACCAAGAAAGTTGTGGCAGATTTCGTCCGCGACTGTATTGTCTGTCGATTCGAAATTCCGGAATCAATCATTACTGATAATGGTTCCACTCTCAACAGTGACTTGATGAAAACAATATGTGAAGCATTCAAGATCAAACACAAGAACTCTACAGCCTACAGGCCTCAGATGAATGGAGCTGTAGAAGCAACCAACAAAAATATCAAGAAGATACTAAGGAAGATGATAGAAAAGCACAAGCAGTGGCATAAGAAGTTATCATTCGCCTTATTGTGATACCGAACCACAGTCCATACATCAACCGGGGCAACTCCCTATATGCTGGTTTATGGTACAGAGGCGGTCATTCCCGCCGAGGTGGAAATTCCCTCCTTAAGAATCATACAAGAAGCGGAGTTAGATAATGCAGAATGGGTAAAGAGTCGCTACGAGCAGTTGGATCTTATAGATGGGAAGAGAATGAATGCAGTTTGCCCTGGTCAATTGTGTCAGAATAGAATGTCCAGAGCTTTCAACAAAAGAGTCAAGCCAAGGAAGTTTACACCGGGGCAGCTGGTATTGAAGAAGATTTTTCCGCATCAAGATGAAGCTAAAGGGAAATTCTCTCCCAATTGGCAAGGTCCGTACATAGTTCATCAGGTTCTAACTGGAGGAGCCCTCATACTTGCAGAAATGGACAGAGAAGTCTGGCCGAAGCCAATCAATTCAGATGCAGTAAAATGATACTATGTGTAACCATTTTTTCCTTTATGATTTAATATGAACTACACCTGACCTGATTCCCGTTTATGAGGGGATACATAGGCAGCCATATGGGTTCGGTCACAATTCAATAAAATTTCCATTTCCCCCCGCTATTGGAAACTGGGGCAGAATTTTGAGGAGGACCCTCAAAATTCCGAAGCGAGAGAGGCTGCAATGTCTTGAACTGCGTCGTAGTCGTCGGTTCATCTAAAATAAAACTATTTTCAATTGTATACTTACGTTACATTTTTACTGAATCATGCATACTATCCGAATTACTTTGTTTAGCAACGCTACCCCAATGAAACACAACGTCGAGCAGGACGAGCAAAGGCCACGAGAAGACGAACTGACCTCCTCCCCCTACAAAACTCATAATTTTTCTTTGAATGCAGGGTCTCAAAGTCGCAAAAACATTAGATATATTTGTGCACTCATACTTTCTCAGGAAATGCAACTTCTCAGAATAATCACCTGTTCACAACATCCCCAGCAGCCAGCTATCAGCTATCATCTATCAACTAAGAGATTTTGTTACTATTTGCCTTTTTCTTTGCATTGCATAACGCTACCTTTCTGCCTTCCGAGACTAAGCACTGTCTCCATCTGCATTTTTTGCATAAGGCTACCTTTCTGCCTTTAGAGACTAAGAACTGTCTCCATCTGCATTTTCTGCATAAGGCTACCTTTCTGCCTTCCGAGACTAAGCACTATCTCCATCTGCACTCTTGCATTGCATAAGGCTACTCTTTTGCCTTCCGAGACTAAGCATTGTCTCAATCTGCATTTTGCATTGCATAAGGCTACCTTTCTGCCTTTCGAGGTTAAGCTCTACCTCCATCCTGCATTTCTCTGCATTTTGCATAAGGATACCTTCCTGCTTTCCGAGACTAAGCTCTGTCTCCATATCTCTGCATTACATAAGGCTACCTTTCTGCCTTCTGAGACTAAGATCTATCTCCCTCTGCATGGCTGAAAGATCACCACCTTCATTTAAATTCTGCATCAGCTAAAATATCGCCACTTTATTCGTCTTGCATCGGCAGAAATATCGCCACTTTATTCGTCTTGCATCGGCTAAAAGATCTCCACCTTCTGTATATCATGGGCTGAAAGATCAACAAATTGTCCAAAGGCGTCATTGTTCGGAGGCACCATTCTCATAGCCCGAGAACGCCAAGCCATGGCTTAAGGACCCCGTTTTATCTTTTACATATCATTATTTCAAGGCATCATGGTTCGGAGGCATCATCCTCATAGCTCGAGAACATTATTTCATAGCCTGTGAATCATTTATCATACACTTCATAGCCCATGACGTCATCCTAACCGTCCAAAGATAACATTCATGGTCCAACGAGAACTTGCATCATGTTTAAATTTATGCACAATATATGTTTGTATTACTCACTCGCAGGTACGCTGGCTAGCAACGACCATCTCAGCAGGAGCGATCCCGCTCCGGTTCCCGCAGTATATCAGATTTCAACCACTTTTCTCAACATAAACATCGCGTCCGCCTTTCAAAATCTCCATCGGCATATTCCGTCAATGGATCCTGAACTACATATGGCCTGATCCTGTAAGACCAGGGATATGTTGGAAGCTCAGGACTAGATCTCGGTCAAAATTCTTTGCAAATTGGTTCTTTCGGTCAAAATTGGCCATCATGTCTTTATCCGATAACTCTTTCATCCTTCTCGGGTAAAGAGGGGCAGCTGTTGATACACAATTTTTTCCTAGATATTTTTACACTCAGAATAATTTCAAAATAACATATATATGCATATATGAGCATACCCAAGTGTTTTGGTATTTTTTCCAAATTTTAAAGATTTTCAAAATCAATTTATTGTCTATTTTAATACTATAAAATTCAATAATTATTCCCAAAATTATTATTTTGGTGAATAACTTATTGCATTCTCATATTTACACTAAAATATAGTTTAAATAAATTTTACATATTTTTACACATTTATTTGGTATTTTTAAAGCTAAATTGCATATAAATGCAATTATAGCCTATTTTACAATTAATTGCATTTTATAATTATAAAATTATTTCCAATATTTTTAGATTACTATTTATATATTATTAATTAGTTCAATATTTTAATTTGTTTTAAAATTATTTTAACTATTTTTATAAAATAAAAAGGGAAAACTAGGCTATTTAACATGTAGCCTCATTTCATTACAATTATAGCCCATTCATATTTCAATTCTAACCCCCAAATTTCCCAGCCCAATTTTAACTTAAACCTGACCCTCACCCAATTCAAATAACCCGATCCAGTTCCTATTTAATCTGAGCCATTGATTAAATAAGATCAACGGCCCAGATTTCATTGCCTTAATTAAATCCTAATTACCATCCCCCAGACCCCTCATTTTCCAAGATGGTCTCTCTCTCTCTCTCTCTCTCTCTCTCTCTCTCTCTATATATATATATATATATATATATATATTGACTCTCCCTCTCCCTTCTCTCTAGAACCTTCTGGTTCTCTCTTCTTCTCCGATGAACCCCGCTCGCCTCTCCGGCCACCTCCAACCTCACCTCCTTCGACCACTAGTCGTCGTGAAGCTTTACCTCATTGGTTCCCTCTATCTTGGAGGTCCCAGGAGCCTCCTCCATGATAGATGGTCACTGAAGGTTGGTCTGGTTTGTCTTCGACCTTTTCTCCGATGGGTTTTGGTCCGATGGTGCTGTGGACACCATTATCGCTGAGTTTCAGAGCCAGGTTTCTCTCATCTTTCACTGGTTTCTTACGAAACCCTAAACTCTACCTAGACCTCTTAAATCTCTGTCTTTTTAATGATTTTTAACTTACTCTTTTGTGTTTTACACTACTCTCTACTCGATCTTTATTATTGTTCAAGATTTAAGCATTTTTGTTCCCTTTTTGAAACTAGGGTTTCTGAACCCCTTTTCAAAATCACTTTATTTTCCTGATTTTTGAGTATTGACTCGTGATTCTCAGTGCTATTTTTAACATTTTGCTTAAGTTTGATGAAACCCTAACTTTGTGTGAGGGTGTTTGCATATTTGCATGTTTGTGTGTTCTTTTGGGTCCTTCTCCGATTTCCATGCTCTTTGCTTTGATCTCGTTGTTAGTATTTCATTACCATTTTATGTGCTTCAATTAAAGTTTCTCTGATTGCTTACATGAGGTTTTAATACTGATCCTTACAAGCCTTTTTTCAGACTGTGATACTCGCTTTGAAGTTGTGATTCTGCGTATTTTCCCTATAGTTTGAATTGCTTCCTTAAATTGTGGGACACTTTCCTCGATTAATACTTATTTCCTAGGTCTTCAATCTTATTCATTATTTTGAAAATTATTTCCCTGAATTATAGTGATATTTTTGCCCTATATATGTGCATAAATTTGTTGATTGATTTGCCTGACCTATTTCCCTAATTAGAGTGTCATGTACCTAGTCTTTATTGAATACTATATGTTACTCTATTTCCTTATGTGATTATACCTTACTTTGCAATTTCTTTCCTTTTAAATGACTGATTTTTACGGTTTGATTGGGATCCCTTAATTAAAGGGAAGTCCATACACTAATTTGATTGTGATTGATGCTAGTTCCTTATTGTTATTCGTACTCAGTACTATAAATACTCCCCCTCCATTCCCTTTTGAAAACAACAACAGTCTTCTAACTTACACATATCACTAAATACTTTCAAAATCTCTCTGGGTCACTTGTTCTTTTGCTCTTTTGCTCTATTACTGTTCTCTGCTCCTGCTCATTATCATCCGTCTAAAGGCCAAGGCCAACATAGTGTTACTACTTTGTCTTTGCATCCTATTTTTGCTCTTTTACTGGTATGCCCTCTATTTGATTTACAGTCTTCAAAACAATATGTTTCTATGGGTATTGGACTTCCTTTTGTTTCTTCTATGCTTTTACTTATGGTTCTGCCGTTCTCGTTGCAACTAACATGCCCCTGTGTTAGTTCATTAATGTGACCATCCTTCTCTTAATTCAGCATGCCTACTGATTTGCTTAATGCATGTTTTCCCCTACCCCTTAGCCCCAGTACATTATCAGCATGTAATCCTGAGCATTTTTGGTTGAAACCTGGTGTGACTGTCTAAGTTCTGAAATGCTTTTCTTTGATGTCTGTGTATGTGCAATTGTGTTCTTACATATGAACTACTTGTACCCCATCCCCTGTTTGTGTTTGTTTCCCTGAATTATGTATGATACTCTAGTCTGAGATTGTCTTACTCACCTTCTTACAAGAGCTATCACACTTTTCTGTTGTTTTCTTTCAAGAACTGACTCCATGTGGATCATTCTTTTAAAAATATTTTCTTTTCTCAACTCAATTTCTTTAAAAAAAAACTCTATCACACACTCTCACTACTCTTAGAAATTAGGTTCTACCCCCTTAGTGTAAGCATTGCTTTGGGCACCTTGTGAGTGCTCGCTGAACTTTGATGCACAAGGCTAGTAATTCCACACTGCACTTGTTCAACATTTTGGTAAATGTTTGGGTGCTGGTATTGGCCAGGGACCCAACGGGGCCCTAGGGAGCTTTTGCGCACCCAGACCATGGCTGTGAAACTCGAAAGAAGTGAGGTTGGAAGATTGGGCCCTGTTGAAGGCTCCCTATAGAATAACTTCTTATATTATCTTTTTTCGTTACTGTATTTCAGCTATCCTAGTTTGTAATAATTTGTAACGAATGATCGGGGTTATAGTGAAATTGGGTGGGATTATGCATGCTTAGTTTAAGTAATGGGTAGAGAACATGTCTCTAGGACTTTACTTACCTATTTGTGCAATAGAAACCATGCATAGGACATGCATCTTACATATAGATATCTTGTTTTAGGCTCTTTACTTTTAGATTGTTATACTCACTTCGTAATCGTAATCAGTTAGTAATAAACAAACAACTGTTATAAAAATCACTATTGCATTTAGAAACAATGCTTTAGGAGCTTTTATGTGCATTAGATATCATGTTACTTAGGATTTTATTTTGTCTAAGTTGCAATTGTTGAACGCCTCGCCAGTTGTTTAATTTAATAACATAAGTTTGAGTTAGCTGCATCTTGTTTCTTTAAAATCGGAATTAATATGCATGTTCACCTTTTTAAGATAAGTAGGCAATACATACGACGCCTAGGCAAGCTTTAGGCCCAAATAAAAAAAATAAAAAAAACTGTTTGATCTTGTTTTATCAGTTTCATACTACTTAGCCTCTTTTAACTTTCCCAACTCTGTTCCTCGTTTGCCTCTCTGAAGTTCACTTTTTTTACTGAAAATCTCTCTACCTGGAAACCAGTTTCGTATTTATATACTCTCACTAATTTTCTGATTCTTGCTGTATTAAGCTTTCAAACTACTGGGTTATCTTTCTGCCCAGGAACGTGTTATTTTGATACTTGTCTAATTAAACTGCTGTATTTTCAAATCTTTACCTTCTTCAAAACGATGTTTTAACAGTTCCCTTACCTTTACTTACTCAACTGCTTTTTTTAGATGCATTCCTAAAAATCAAACACTCTTCGGATCTCTCTGTTGTGATTAAACCTTCTGCTGAAACTTATCTTTTCTAAAATTCCTGCTTTTAAACTCTTATCTTTTTTAAGACCTTAAATGTGTTTGAGATGTGCTAATTACATGTTTATTTGTGGAGGGATTTGTGAGCCTTTATTTGCCTTTGTGTGATTCCTTTATGTATAGTCCTACTTGTTATGTATGTCGCCTAGCATTCTGTCCTTTAAACCTAAGGGTTTAGCCTAGTCCTTGCCTTGTAGGAATAGTGGTCCTAAATACCCTCTAGGACTTATAGGATGGGACAGGTACATCACACAATAAGCTTTCGTGACCTAATCATGCGTTTAAATAACCTTTGCAGGGCGGGAAGGGTAGAATATGGATATAATGACCGGTGCGCTAATATCACGTGTGACCCCTCTTTTGAGGAGTGATTGCTGGATATTGCATTGATGTGATCCATATTAATCATAAACCTAGGACCCCCTTCCTTTATTTGTTTTCATCTCTTCTTGTAAAATTCTTTAAATCTTTTTTTCATAAAATTCTTCCCTCTCTACTTATCTTCACAAGTTTTCAACTTATTGCAATGTTATATGCAAATCCTTATTTGAGCCTTAATTGCTTATGTGTTTATGTAAAGTCACAATTGTAACATGGCCGGGAACCACACTTGTGGATCCTGAGGGGTGCCTAACACCTTCCCCTCGGGATAATTTCTAGCGCTTACCCTAATCTCTAGTTTCTTCAACTCAAACCCTTCTTAAAGTGTCATAATACACTATAATCATTAGGTGGAGACTCTCCAACTCCAAAACCCAATTCTTGAAAGGGAATAGAGTTGTCCTCCCAAAATATCGTAAACCCGATTTCGCCTTAGAAAAAGGGGGCGTCGACAATGGTGTCCGTCCTGTAGACTCACTCCACTGCAAGTTATAAGAGAATTGGGCGATGTCTAGGAGCCTTGCCCAATCTTTTTGATGCGCGCTTACATAATGCCTCAAGTAGCATTCTTGTAAGGCATTGACCCATTCCATTTTTTCATCTATCCATGGGTGGAAACTAGTGGAAAAGTGCAGTTCCGTGCCAAATTTGTCGAATAACTCTCTCCAAAAGTTTCCAGTAAAATGGGGGTCTCGATCATTGATAATATGCCTCGGTAAGCCCCAATACTTTACCATGTTCTTAAAGAATAGCTTGGCGGCTTCCTTGGCAGTGCAACCTGGTGAGCGGGCATGAAGGTTGCATATTTAGAAAATCTATCCACGACTACTATAATAGTGCCATAACCATCGGACTTCGGTAGACAAGTGATAAAGTCTATAGTGACGCTCTCCTATAGACGCTCTGCAACTGGCAGTGGCTCTAAAAGCCCTCCGGGTTGTTGTTGTTCAACCTTGTCTTGTTGACAGACAAGACAAGTCTGCACATAGCACTCTATGTCATCTCGCATGCGTGGCCAATAGTAGACTGACTCAACCAAGGCCCTAGTGCGACGTTGACCTGGATGACCAGTTTATATTGTGTCATGACTCTCCCTTATGACCCGTCGTCTAATGACTCCAAACTTAGGCACGTAGAATCGATGACCTGTGGTAGGTAGTAGGTCGTCTTCTATCCAAAACCGTCTTATCTTGCCTTTGTTGGCTAACTCGATAAGCTGATTGGCTGTTGGATCATGCTGTATGCCTTCTTTTATAGCCTCCAAAATGTCCCATCTTTCTGAAGTGATTACAGCAAGCTCGGCTTTCCGGCTCAAGGCATCGACTACAACGTTACCTTTGCCCGGCTTATACTCCAGCGCATAATCAAGCTCGGCAAAGAAATCCTGCCACCTAGTTTGTTTTGGTGTGGGATTCTTTTTCGTCTAAAGGTAGCTAGTAGTTACATTGTCAGTCTTCTCAATGAACCTCGACCCAAGTAGATAATGTTGCCATGTACGAAGGCAATGCAAAATGACAGTCATTTCCTTCTCTTGCACCGTGTAACGCCGCTCCGTTTCATTTAACTTGGGGCTCTCAAACGCTATATGATGCTTATCCTGCATCAGGACACCCCTAATGGCGAAGTCTAAGGAATCTGTGTGCACCTCAAATGTCTTGGAAAATTCAGGTAACACCAAGACTAGCTCCTCTGTTATAGTTGCCTTAAGACCTTCAAACGCCTTTTGACAACGCTCCGTCTAGACCCAATGCTTGTTCTTTTTCAGCATCACAGTCAATGGTGCAACCTTTGCTGAGTAGCCACTGATGAACTAGCGATAGTAATTAACAAGGCCGAGGAAGGATCTCAACTCTGTTACCTTTGTAGGTGCCTCCCACTCTTGGATAACACGTACCTTAGCCTCGTCCATGCGTATCTCGCCATTGCTAATGACATGGCCCAAGAAATGCAACTTTGATTATGCAAACTCATATTTCTCCCTCTTGATGTATAGCTCGTTCTCCTACTTGGAAAACCTTCCTTAAGTGCTCCATATGCTCCTCCAAGACGTTGTTGTAGATGACTATGTCGTCTAGGTAGAGATAAAGTTAGGGATGGAAAATCTTGTTCATAAGGGTGCAAAATGTGGTCGGTGCATTGGTTAAGCCGAAGGGCATCACCAACCACTCAAAGGCTCCATATCTCGTCACACAAGTTGTCTTCGGCTCATCCCCTTCTGCAATGTGAACCTGGTAGTAGCCTTGCAAAGATCCACCTTGGTAAAGTATTTGGCTTGCTCAAGTCTATCGAACAAGTTAGCAATAAGTGGGATTGGGTACTTATTCTTCACTGTGATATTATTAAGTTCTTGGTAGTCTATGCATAGGCTGAACGATCTATCCTTCTTCTTCTGGAACAATACTGGCGCACCGAAAGGTGCCTTTGATGGGCGAATGTGACCAACATCCAGCACTCTTTCAATTGTTTATTGAGCTCCTCTAGCTCGGGCGGTGCCATACGATATAGGGTGAATGCGGGTGGCTTAGACCCTGGCTCCAACTCAATCTTGTGATCCACCTCTCGACTAGTCGGCAAGTGCTTAGGCAATTCCTCGGGAATGACATCTTTGTTTTTCTCAAGCAACTTCTCTATGCAAGGCGGCAGTGTCTCTTGAAAACCCTTGTCTTCATTTATACTTGCAATGGTTTCCACGAACATCGGCTTCCCCTTCTTGATCCCCTTGACAACCTGCATAGCTGAGAGTTGTGATTGGATCTGTCCGTATGGCATAGTCACTGTAGGTACTATGCAAGCTCCTTCTCACTCCATAACCAAGAGATGTTGGAGGTAGAGGTCGATTAAAGTATGACAATGTCTAAAGAACTCTTGCCCCAGTATGATGTCAAAGATATCCATAGCGGTTACGATAAAGTTTTTCATACCTTTCCAAGCTCCCAATTTGACACTAACTCCATTAGCTACACCACGAGCATTTTGTAATCTCGGCATTCATGGTCTTGACACGAGAGTTGGTTAGAGCAAGCTTCAATTCTAGTCTCTTTACGGCAGCCTCAATCACGAAATTATGAGTTGCTCTAGTATCCACCATTGCACGAGCGAGCTAATTGTTGATGGTGAGATCCACGTACTGATTGCTATTCTCGGTAGGTTGGATAACTTTCTTTGTGACAGCACCACATAATCCGATCATACCCAACTGTGCAGTTCCCTAACTATCTCCTTACGGCTGCTCCTTTCGTTCATGGACTATGGCGCTGAGGTTCTTTAGGTCGGGACAATTCTTGAAGCCGTGCGGCCCTCTGCATATGTAGCATCCCTTCTTTTCGGCATGTGCCTACTTCTCGGCGTAGCCCTGACGATCACTCAACTTTTTGGGATCTTGATTCTTGGAGTATTGTTGTTGTATCTCCTTGCCTTTGCCACGGTCACCCCTACCTTTGACATTGTTAACCTTTGACTCCTTGCCATTGCTTTTATCGTGCTTGTCATGCCTTAAATCTATCAATGATTCGACATCCACTATGGCTTGGTATATATCAGTGACTTTTCGGCGTTGCAACTCCTGCTTACCCCAATATTGCAACCCATCCATGAAGTGGAACAACAAGTCATCATTGGTCAGGTTAGGGATTTGAAACATAAGGGTAGTGAACTCCTTGACATAGACACATATGCTCCCTATTTGCTTTAACTCCCTAAGCTTGCGCCTTGCCTCGTACAAGACATTGTTTGGAAAGAACTGTCGTTTGAACTCGACTGTGAACTGATCCCACGTGCTAATAGTACATAGACCTTTATCCATGTCGGCCATCTTCCTTCTCCACCGTAACATGGCAGTCTATGAGAGGTACAACACGACAGTGTTGATCTTGGCCTCGTCGTCCCTCACTTTTCCGTGCTTGAAGTAGTTCTCCAAGTGCCAAAGGAAGTTTTCCACTTCTTGTGCATCACGAACACCTTGTGCATCACCACAACATTGCTGGCTGCCTCGGTCACGCCAGCATTGATATGCTCATCGAGTGGCTCTATCTTTGCCTTCATAGCATCGATAGTACTCAAAGCCTCCATAAGTTTGCACTTTAAGGCAGTGATGATTTGCCTTAGTTCCATCTCGGTCTGTGTACATCCCTCCAATTCATTTCGGATACTCTTGATCTCTTCAAGAGTGTGCCCCTCAAGAACGCTAAGGGTGCATTCCATCTTCCCCAAGCGCTGGCCAAAGATCTCCACGGCGTCCATCCCCGCGTTCATCTTCATCACCCACTCTTTACCGAGCGAGACGTCCTCGGACATGACCTCTACTTCATCCTCGCTCGCCTCAGTGGCAGATGATTCTTTGGATGTAAGCCCCTCATTTGGCACAATCTCGGGCGGCACCTCCTGGCTCTTGTTGGTGGCATTCCTCTTTCTGTTGCGGCCCTTCCTGTCAAAAACATCCTGGATGACGTTGACTTGGGTGTTGGCATCATTAATTTCTCTGTCATTCGCCATATCCCTTAGTTAAAACCTATGTTCTGATACCACGTTGTCACGTCCTTAGTTGTTAACTTAAGTACACGTGTGGCACTTGATAACTCGCTCATGATCTTGAACAGCTTGCCCATATTCTTGCTATGTCGAGTCAGCCTTACTATACTCAAGATCGCTAAGAGAATGGTAGAAAGAACACAAGAGAATTGTTAAAGGAAGCTTTGTATTAGAGAGAACTTGAATTATTTGCTTTGGTGAGTTACAAATGAATGACCCCCTTTATATACTAGTCTCCTAGGGGCTATTGTGTAAATATTAATTATTACACAAGTCCTTAATATTTACAAGATAAGGGCTTTCTCTAGAATTCTCTACAAGCCTAGAAGATTCCAAAGATTTTCCTAGCAAATCCATAAGGATCTAGGTTCTTCCTAAAGAAATGTCCATGCTTCTCTAGAATCTTCTCACAAATGCTACCCTTCTTCTTATGTAAGCTTCCACAAGGCACTAATATATGTCAAATGGCGCATATGTGATATGATGATGTGGCAGGTCATCATAGTTAATACTATTGTTTGAATTAAAAAAGAAATAAACTAAGTTGACTACTGAAATAGAGTACTAAATTTTCGTTCAATTAAAAAGGGAAAAACAAAGTAAAGGTGAAGCAACGGTGGTGTTGGGTCTCGAACACATATCTGTAAGTGAGGAAAGTTATCTTGAGCAGACGAGTGAACCAGTGCATCTATGGGGCTTTTGCTATGTCGCGGAGCACAATTAAATTACGGGTCTTCGACTTATATACAATAATAATATATATATTGGTTTTCCCGAGCCTATAGGGTGCCAGTGACCTCCACGTAGGTTCGCCCTTGGCGTGTACCATATGAACTTGTGTTATGCCTTATAAAGCTCTTTACTTTTCTCTCCCATTCTGTCGTAGAATTCGCCTAAGGTAATATGTGCACCCCTTTGTCATACGTGATAAAAATGGACCTCAACCTCAAAAATTAGTTTAAATGGTGAGAATCACCCCAAAACCTGCCAACTGGGGCGTGACTAATCTATCATGGGGGCCCAATCTCCTATGTGGGATTCCAGCACACCCTCTACCTCACACGCCCACACCTGCCAACTGGAACGTGAACAATCTATCTTGGGGTCCAACATCGGGGGTCTGACTTCTGATATCATAATAAGAATGGATGTTGGGCATAATTCATCTCCAAAAGCTAACTTAAATGGTGAGGATCACCTAAAGAGTTCAATGAACTCATCCATCTCCAGTGTGAGATTCCATCGGTATGTTAAAATTAAGTTCAACGTTTTATGCAATTTTGGCGTTTTTTTTTCTTTTGACATGAGGACTTTTCTATGACGAAGGGAATTTAAAAAAAATAAACGCTTGTTATAATTTTACTTTAAACAAAATCTGATAATAATTGGACATGGGATGGATGCAAAAGCAATTAGGCAAATGTCTAATGAAGTTAATTAATCCTCTCCACCAACTTCTGAAAGTAGATGCATTTCTTGATTGATTATATTAAATTTAATCAACTGCTTTTAATGTCAAAAATAGTGGCGGATTAATTTGTCGGATGTTATTTTTTATAAAATTAATTTTGAGTCAAATATCTTACCCTATGTGCATGGCCTCTATATAATTCATAAAATGTAAACCACTCTTCCATAATCTCAAAGAAATCATACAATAATAGTCCAACTTGTTTAAACCAAAGTTTGAATGACAAATATTCTTCAGTTAATCTCAAAATAAAAAATTAAGTAACCGCCAAAACGCCCATAGTTGACTCTAATAAAATATTTGTAATTAATTGACTTTAAGAAATTAGTGATCTCCAATTTTCCACAACGACTTCAGCTTATTTTCCATTTATCCTGACTACATGCATTACAGTAATGACAAAATAATTAAATTTTTTCTCAGACCAGATAATTAGGCAGTGACTAGATTTGTCAGCTTTAATAATGATTTTTTGATCTTGGCTTCATCCAATGGTCAGAAGAATATATTTTATAAAACACGAAATTTTCTAAGTTCATTACATTATAGGAAAAAAAATTAATATTAGGATGTGTTTGGTAGGAAGGAGGAAAAAGATTTTCCAAGAAATAAGTCTTTTCTCGCAATCAAACGAGTATTGACTGAAGCAGGATTTCGACTAAGGGGGTAAAAAAAAGTTTAAAAAATTAAAAGAGAATATGGCCATTGAAAATTGAACAAGTGATCTCACAAAGGTTTTGAATCTCCTTTATCATTGAGTTATACTTTTGGATTGTGTTAACGGATTCAAAAAATAATATAAAGAGGCACAAAAAAAATTTTGTCTTGTATGTACAATGTACTTTTTCGACGACGGAGGTTCGGGTAAACCCCCATCTGCCCCCTAAATTCGCCCCTGCAAATGAGCAACTAAATATCAAAAGATATAGAAAAACAATTCTATTATAAGGGAAAAAATGACTTTCTCTGCTTATATTTTCTTTTAGTAGTCTATTTAATACTCCCTCTGTTTACTTATACTTGTCAAGTATTTCAAAAATAGATTTTCACTTTTACTTGTCACTTTTAGTATATCAAGAGAAGACAATTTTTTTTTTCCTGCTATGCCCATAGTATTAATTACTCATTTCAAATCATTTTATCAAAATCATTAAAAAACTGCATCAGTTAATATGGGTATCATGGTAAATTATGAACTTAATTTATTATTTCTTAAGGGGAGTGCAAAGTCCATAGTACTGGACAAGTAAAAGTGAACGGATGAAGTATATTTTCTTAATTTAGAAAGTGTTGGATAATGATAAATAAGATATCTCTAGCCACTCTATATTCATTTTCTTTTTTTTGGGGCGGGGGGGGGGGGGGGCAA
>MU709197.1:10626-23739 GCA_026770625.1 Nicotiana glauca
AGAAAAGAAAAAAAAACTTAGCTTTGATTTTTTATCGGACAGTCTCTTTTAGTGTTTTTTTTAGTCGTGAAAGATTTCCAGAATTTTAAAGGTCTTGGCATCAATTTTCTTGAATTTCTTGGTCACCGGCGAACTTCGAATTTAAATTTGAGCCACTCCAGTGACTTTTAGGGCTCAAGACCTTTATGACAGTGATGAGGGTNGCACTTTTTTTATATATTCGAGAAGAAGGAGGGGGATTCGAAGGAAAGGGGGTAGAGGGGTGGATTCAGGGGCTCTATATGGTCCTAGGGTGTTATTTTGGAGGCGGTTGGCGTAACTACCGTTTCCCGCCGGTAGGGTTCCGGCGGGGTCTATGAGGGATTAGAGGGCGGCTCATTAAGAAGAAGAAGAGAATGAATGAAATGTTTTTAAGGGTTTAATCGTTTTTGGTATATGATATATACATTAAAATGTAACAAACATCCGCAGCCGTTAGATTAAACCAATTAAACGGTTCAGATTTTTTGGGCTTAAAACGACGTCGTTCCGCTTTTAAATGAGATCAGGTATCAACCGTTAGATTAAGGTGATGAAGGGTCGAGATTAATTGATGCAAAACGTCGTCGTTTTATTTTTGATGAGTTCAAGCTTCAGTCGTTAGATTACCAGGTTTCAACGGCTGAGATCAAATGCCCCTTAAACGGCATCGTTTGGTTAGATTTAAAGCTGACCGGATATGTGATTTTTGGGCCTGGGCGGGTGATTTATTGTTTGGGCTAGTGTTCCTGGCCCAAATTTTAAAATAATTCATTCCTTTTGTATTCTTATTTATTTCCTTGTATTTTTTATTGTATTTTCACTTTGTATTTTGTATTTTTATTTTTCTTTTTCTTTTTTACATATTTTCTGATTTTATTAAATTGTTAAACTAACTAATTAAATTTTAGAAATTATTTAATAACTTTTTATAGCAATTTCCAATTAAAACACTAAAAATGCTATTTTTTGACTTTTCCTTAAATTGTTTTGAAATGAATTAATACTAAAAATTGTAAAATTAAAAATTCTAATGCATATGCATATTTTTATATTTTATTTTTTTTAAATATGAATTATTATGCAACTAATTAACACAAAATGCAACCAATTTCAACAAAATTTGTAAAATAATGAAAAATCATTTTGTTTTGGATTTTTTAGGAATAATTTGCTTAGGTCAAAAATCACGTGCTCACAGACAATGATGTATAGAATTGTTCAGCATTGTATCTAGAGCTTCTGAGTTAAATTTCACCAAGTTTTGGGATATGTACATGTTGAGTTTCTGATTTTATTTTATATAGTTGTTGATGTATTGAGATTTAAATTATCATTTCAGTTATTCCGCGTATTTGTCAGGATTAACCTAGTCTTAGAAACTAGGAGCCGTCACGACATCCTACGGAGGAAAATTGGGGTCATGACAGGGTTTTATCAAAGCTCTAGGTTCATAGGTTTCATGAGTCACAAGCAGATTTAGTAGAGTCTTACGGATTGGTACTGAGAAGTCTTGTTACATCACGCATTTCTCGTATGATAAAGTTTCGTCTTCAATTAATTTGCAGAGACTCGGGGATGAGATTATCTTAAGATTAGCATATGTATTCTATTTATAACAAGCGATAAGTAAGTGCTATGGAGGATAAAGAGTACGCAAATTAAAGAAAATGTGTTTCATTGAAGGCTGTCGATTTGGGGTAAAATACAATCCAAGCTATAATACTCAATATCTATGGACTAGTACCATACAAGGTACTATATAACCATGATATTATGATGTATAAGTTATATTATAAAAGAATAATATTTTAAATAATTTGAGATAATTCATAATTATGCGGGTAATTGGTTAATTATCGGATTACAAAATATTACGTGATTACCTAATAAGTGGATAATGACAAAAATCTCCACTCCACCCCACGTGGCAGCAAGCCACTTTCCAAAAGATGACTCTTAGTCGCCTTTAATTAGGTCGTACCATACTATAACAAAAACGTGAATTGATAGTTAAGAAGTTATGTCTTGTATACACATTACTACAATCAAGACAATTATCCATTCCTACAATCTATCATTCATACAATTAGAAATATTAACTATGAATTGATAGTAAATAAGCTATAGAACGTTAGCCATTCTTAAGGCTTTCAACAAAAACGTGAATTCTTGCAACTAAAAGAAATCCAACGAGAATTGTTAGCAATGTAAAATTTTGCGGTTCTAAAAGAGTACGGTGCAAACTTTTCCAAGAATATCATACGGATTTTTCCCTACTCCTGTTATGTCAAGGTCATCCCTTCTTTCTTTTTGGCATGATCTATAAGACATAGACAAACCGAGTAAATGCACAACTTCCATAAATTACTCTATTCATAAAAATGCTAGAGATGTGTATATTCTATTCTCCCATAAGTCATATTATCCTATCGTCTTCATGGGTCTCAGAAAGATACGTATTAAATATAGTTTATCCGAAAGGTATATTAATTTTTATGGTATTCTGATAAAATATTAATAATATATTTCTTATGCATTTCATATATTGCATTCATTTACACTGACCATGATCAGATGGCGTTATATACGCGTATGTAAATATATGTATATGGGATATGGAAAAAGGTTACAGCGTTATATACGCACCACCACCTGATCAGTTGGTATAGGTTGATGATGTTGCCCACAGTGGCCGAGATAATATGATGGGATGCCCTCAGAAGCTTGCTGATGTTATGTACATCTATACCTATGCATGACACACCATTTACATGCACGTGCATGACACTATAAATATTGCAGAATTTACAAAGTCTTTCAGACTTATAGGTGGATTTCTTTATTCCATATTTCACCTATGTCTTTTATGTATTGATTCTCATGCCTTAGATACTCAGTACATTATTTCTACTGATGCCCTATTTCCTAGGGCCTATGTTTCATGCCCGCAGGTGCAGGTAGGCAAGCTGACTGTCCCCCTTCTTAGGATTCTTGATCAGTGAGAGTTGGCGTGCTCCACTTGATCTGAAGCCGCTTTTGAATTGGTACAATATGATTGTATACATATATGGGTATAACGTGGTTCAGTCCCGTCTTTGTACAACTGTATTTGTATTAAAGGTCTATAAATAGTTATGTATAGTTGGATAGTATATGACCCTAACGGCTTTCAGTTTTGGGCATATAGTTGTCTATAGCAGTCTTTCTAGCTGGCCCACTGCATTCTGCACGTATATAAACATATGTCCTATGGACAGGTATTTCTCATGCATGTTATTCTCATAATTCAGTAGAAATTATTCATGTTTATATCTTAGTCGCATGCTTAAGGGTTTTTGACATGTAGGACTCTGGCACTCGTCGCGACCCATTGATCTGGGTCGTAACAGAAGTAGTATCAGAGCAGTTCTATCATAGTATTATCTGCAGACCGTGTCTAGTAGAATCTTATTTATAGGTGTGTTGTTCGCTATATTTATGGACAGGAGGCTCTGGATATTTAGGATGGTTACTTTTATTTCTAATCCATATTGCGATAGAACTGAGTCATAAGTGTACACTCCTAATCTTTACCTTATTTATGTTTTTAGTGATACATGTTACTACTAGATAACATGCGCAAGCCATTAGCACGGGTCAAAAGTCTACGAAAGTGTTAGAAAGAGATATAAGTTACACTATGGAGTCAGACCCATCGGAGATCATGGGTTCTATTGAGGAGGATCCATCCGAGATTCCATATGAGGCATCTGTTCGGGCTGTTTCGACCACTCTGGCAGCAGATTGGGTGAGAGGAGTTTCGACCTCACCAAGGCCCATAGTTTCATTATCAAAGCCTGTTGATCAGGGTATGAGGGGAGTAGTGCATGGATTGGCATAGCCGGGTTCCCTTTAGGCTAAAAACTATGTCAGGATATTTGCGGACACCAGCTCTTCTGAGGTTTCAGATAGTCCACCATCTTGGGAGTCCGTCAATCAAGGTTCTTCTGTGTATGTCATGGGATACGCAGAGGAAGAGAATAGTAGTTGGGCCAACAGAAGGAAGTTAATTGATAAGGATATGAAGATTCTGCTTCGAAGTATGTTTGATCGAGGTTCTGATATAGGACGAGTCAAGGACCCTCTATTGTAGACTTCCTCCGGATGTCATCCTCCGGATGTCAGCTTTTGGTTGGTGACTTTCACCTCTTCTTGGAGTACTACCAAGTCAGGGTTCTGAATGTGTTAGGTCATTTTATGAGGACGTAAAGAGCCCCGTCCCGACTTGTATATATGATGGTTATGTTTTTTAAGGGTTTTACAGATAATATCCTGTATATAGTTTTGTGTATGACATGTCCACGGACTTGTCGGCCCTTATGCATCCATATAAACCTCTCTTTTTTAATGAGTTCTGCGATTTAAGTCTTAATATTATAACGTATATATATAGAGGTGCCCGTAATAGCCCGTGATAAGTTTGATAATAAATAAGGATAAGGTACGTGGTACTTGGTTGGGCAGAACTTGATGTTATACTGGCCATGGATTGGTTGGCTTCTTGTTATGCTAATATTTATTGAAGAATAACGGTGATTCGATTCAAATTTCCAAGAAAGCATGTTGTTTACCATAAAAATGGTAATAACAATTAAATTTGACTATGAGATTCTAAAAATGTGTGATTTATTTTTATCCTAGTTATTAAGTAGTTGATGCTATGTGTGAGACTTAGAAACGAAATAACAGTAAGGAATAAGGTGACAACCAAACCTATAGGTCAACAATCAGGGCCTCGAGCTTGTCGATTCGACGGCCTCGAGGTCGATTCCAGAGCTCGGCTAGGAGGTATCGAAGGCAGTTGAAGAGTGACTAACAATTATAATAAAATCAATTAAGGCTCTTTATGGTCAATGATAAGAAATAAATGATGAACAATAATGCAGATAATGAATGTGAGCAATAATATCATGAGAATGTGTTAGAGAGCAGAGAATGTTCTTGTATGTTTCGTGTGCAGCAATTGAGGCAACAAATAATTACAAAATGACAAGGATCCCCTTTATATATGAGGTTAATCCCAACATAGTACAATTGCATTAATTAAAAAGATATGGAGATGGGACCGCTAGATGACACCTTGATTCGGGTTTAGAGTAGACCACTAGGCTTTGTCTGTCCTAGCCGTGTGCCTTAGGAACTCCCCATTTCTACCATTACCATGATCATTACTACCTTGAGGTCGAGTGTCAACGACTCTCGAGGGAGGGTACCTGGCCATGGCCTCGAGCTTTCGAGGTGATCTACCAAAGTGTCTTAAAGACGAAAAATTGGACCCTCCGATTTCACCGTATACAGATAGTCCCCACGTTTCCTAGAACAAAGCGATAGGAAATGATTTTGAGCTTCTATTTAGGGGGCATCATCACCATGACATCAGCCTATCAGAGCATTAAATGCCATCCCTAAAAAATCGGCCAAGGGTTGCCTTCAAACACGACTATAGAGAAGCCCACAAACCGTTATTAGTTCGTCCCTTCCGCTGCCCACACGGCTACTATAAATGCACCAATCGTTTGATAATTCTTACTTTATCAACATTTTCAAATTCGCAAGGCCGGACCCATCCCCTTTTGCATCCTTTCTTCTTACTTTCTTAGAGAAATTTCACCATCATCGTGACTTGAACCTCCAAGACGGTTCCATAGAAAGACGAGGCTGCCTCGTCATCTGGAACGTCTAAAGGGAAACCAAAGTGATACCCACTGTGGGACAATGTTCTCCCACGGAGCTTGACATGTCAAAGGAATTCATCGTCGACAAAACCTCATATGCACCGGTCTGATGCGAACACATGTCCCGGTACATTAGTGTTGTGGCCACATAGGGAAAGTGAAGGAAGACTGCCCATGGGGGGAGGCAACAGAGGTGGAGATTTCCCACCCTGATGCGATCATAATGGATTACAAAGCTGATTTCCTGCATGTATACACTTAACCGTTCACTTTGGGTCCAGTCGATCCTTCTAAATTCCCTCCACCAGAGATAGATCTGGTTATCCTTGATTTTTGCGACAAATACCAAGTGACGCTTGGTCAAATCTATCCTTCTTTCTAGAGGATAGTCTTCATTCTCTGCCATTTCTCGGATGGGGTCGAGGGTGAGACATTTAACCTCAACCATTTGATTAGGTTGTACAGCCCTCGATTTTATTGAGGTTTGATTAGGCTTCACCACCGATCCAAAATATCATTTTTCTCAAGCACCGACGAAGACAAGGATCGAGGGTGGATGGTAGGTTCGTCCCGGTGAAGACCTCAGACATCATTCCGGCCGGGAGGATGCCTTTTCCAAAGAAGTGGAACACACAGCGTAAGTATTTTTCCCTTAGACATGTTTTGTGATTTTCTTTCCTTCCTTCCAAAAAAATGATCTCTTTTTGGTTTTTGTAGCTACCGCTTGGTATCTCGAAGTGGTCCCGAATCTGCCGAGATGGATCGAGCGGTTGGATACCTCATTCCCATATCTTGTACAGTCTTGGCCCAACCTGGCTAAGACGCGGTGGGTGGCAAAGAATCATGGTAAAGTTTTCCTTGCCCCCTATGTCTTAGCCTTATGTTTCTCCCAGTATCCTTTGTGCTGATAAGTTATGGCCACTACGCTCGTGCAGGCCTTGGCGAGGGTATGTGGCAGAGACTGTCTCCTGATGGAGAGATGGAGACTTCGGAGCTAGCTAATGGCAAGAAAAGGAAGGTTTAGGCGACTTCTGATCCTCCTATGACAAAGAAACCTAAGTCACACAGGCCTCGAGTCACCATTAGGATCTCGGCTTCAGCTTCTGGAGCAAGCCTCGATTCTGGGGACGAAGAAGATGATGAGAGGGAGTGTCATTTGGTGCATAGATCAAGGTCGGGAGCGGGAGTCTCACAGGTGCCTCGACCGGAAGCCGATGAATCGGGAACGGCCCACTCAGGTTGGTCCCATCGGTGAAGACCCTTGAGGAGGGTGTTAATGTGGTTTCAGGATCCCGTGGCCGAATATGGTGCAATTTCTGCTAGGAGGACCATTGTTAGTGGTCCTGAATGGTCTGGACCCGGAGCTTTTCGGGGGCAGGAGTTGCCCATCGGGGATATCGATGACATTGGTGATTTCAGTTCAGGCCCTCAGTTCTCGTCAGGGGAGCTAAGGGATGCTCAGGATATAAATACCGCCAAAGTAAGGGCTCCTCTCAAGGGGGGAGGCGTGCTTGGCAACATTCTTGACCATGTCAGCGAGAACATCGGTCTCAACGCTCCCGGCGCTGTCAAGGCAGCGGAGAGGTTCTAGCAGCAGGTGATAGATGTTTTATGTGTATTTCTCTAGTCTCAAGCATTATTCTTCGTTTTTCTAACTCTTCTTGTTACACCCCAGGTTTTCGTGCGTGAAAGTACGCCATAAGTAAAGTGAAAGTCTGAAAATGAGATATTATATATATTTTGCATTTTCGTACGTTAAAGCGTCGCCGTACGTTAAAGCTTCATCGTAAGATTAATTGACGTAAATTCGGGAATGAGATTTATTTTAGGATTATAAGTAATACGCTATTTAGAAACAAGCGATAAATAAGTTTTATGAAGGATAAAGGGGTACACGAATTAAAGAAAAAGAGTTTCGTTGAAAGTGGCCAATTTAGGATGAAATATGGGTCGAGCGATAATACCCTATAATTATAAACTAGTACCATGCAAGGTACCATATGAACACGATAGTGTAATATATAAAGTATATATGACATATTTTGAAAATAAATGAAATTTTAAGTAATTTGTGATAATTTTAAATTATGCTGGTAATAAATTAATTATCGGGTAACAAAACATTAATTGGTTAACTAATAAGTGAATAAAACTTAATTAATTATATCCAAAAAGAAACGTGGCAGTAGACCTCCATTTAAGCATATGACTAAGAGTCATATCTGCTTAGTATGATAAAACGTATAAGTCAGTTATCTAACTCATAAGGATGAGTTTGTTCTAAATTAATTTTAGAAGGCATCAAGTCACGTGAATTATCAAAACAGAAAGATTACATTCTTTCTTGGTTTGAAAAATCCAAGAAGAGAAGCTTAACAAAAGCTTCGCTATGAAGCAATTTCGTCAAAACTTAACAAATTAGGCAAAAGTTTCGTTCAACAATCATAGAACCAGAAACATTTTTGCTCCTAAAATTTCAAACCAAGGACGTTAGACATAGAATCATTTCGTCCAAATATTCAAGGTTTCGTTCAAATTCGGAAGCAAATGCTTCACTTCGATCAAATAATTCAAGAAACAGGTATATTAAGGCTATCCCTTCTTTCTTTTGGAATGATCCATACGATACGAATTAAACGTGCAAATGCACAAATTCCATGAATAAATCTTTTCATAGAAGTATTAGAGACATCTATATTCTTGAATATCCGTATTATCATAATATTTATCTGTTCGTGGGTCTCAGAAAAATACGAACGTTGAAAAGAGTTTACCTTTTGATATTGCTCAAAGGCAAAATGGTCATATGAAGCTCCGAAAGATTTTATTAGCGTACTTTTCATGCATTGCATTCATGTGCATTTACCCATGACTAGATGGTGTTATATACGTGTATATATGTATTTATATATATATATATATATATATATGTATATGCGATATAGGAAAGGTTATGACGTTATATACGAATCACCACCTGATCAATTGGTATATGATGATGATGTTGCCCACAATGGCTCAAATATGACTCAGACAGTGTTATATACGTGTATATATGTACGTATATATATGTATATGGGATATGGAAATGGTTATGGCGTTATATACGAACCACCACCTGATCAGCTGGTATACGATGATAATTTTGCCCATAGTGGTCGATAAGATATGATGGGATGCCCTTAGATACTGATAATGTTATAAAACATGTGCATATGCACGTCATGACATTCATACACATATGAATGACGCTAAAAGTAATTTATGATTTACAAAGTTATTCAGACTTACAGGTTGAGTCATGTACTCTAGATTTCTTCCATGTCTCTTATGTACTTATTTATGTGCCTTACATACTCGGTACATTATTCGTACTGACGTCCCTTTTGCCTGGGGATGCTGCGTTTCATGCTCGCAGGTCCCGATAGGTAGGTATAGAGCCCTACAAGTAGGCTATCAGCTCAACGGAAGATGTTGATGCGCTCTATTTGCTTCGGAGTTGCTCATTTGGTTAGTATGGTTTTAGACGTGTACTGTTTGGTATGGCGAGACTTTATCCGGAGCTTTTTGATATTTTTGTACTCTTAGAGGCTTGTAGACATATATCGTGTACATAAAAGATTCTACCGCCTGGTCGGCCTATGTTTTGAGTTTATAAAGAATTATGTTGGCCTGTTAGGCCCATATGTCATATGTATATAATGATGTAATAAGAAAGATATATTACTTTGGTACTCGGTTGAGTAAGGTACCGGGTGCTCGCCGCGGCCCATTGGTTTGGGTAGTCACAAAAGTGGTATCAAAGCAGTTCTGTCCTAGAGAGTCTACAAGCCGTGTCTAGTAGAGTCTTGTATATGGGTGTGTCGTGCACCACACTTATAAGCAGGAAGCTAAAAGGCATTTAAGATTGTCATTCTTTCTTCTAACTCTAGATCGTGTCGTAGAGCTCACTCATAGTAAATCAAATTCATAAATCCTATTCATAATAAGACGATACCTATATCCAGAAAGAAGATTGGAAAGAGAGATATTTGAGAAAAAGTTGAGTCAGAGGAATTGGATTTTTGTATGATGCCTACGATAAGTAAATGTGAGGTCTTTAGCAGATCATGGGTTTACTGAAAGGTGTAAGCTTCCTGATAAAAAGCCTTAAGGCAAGAATGCCTATCCATCTTTATGGTGAAAGACAATGGGCGATTAAGAAGATAAATACAAGTTTCAACAAGTAAAAACAGCAAGATGAAGAAGGTTACGAGACGCTCAGTTAATGAAGGTTAACAACATTTATAATTGAGGCAGAGGAACATAAGCTTTTTGAGTTATATTCAACAGTAACAGAGATATGTATAATTGGTCGCACCCATTCCTTATATGCCCTATGGGGGTTAATAGAAGTAGTATAAGAAGATATGATGGATGAATTGTTTGTGTCAGTTGATATTTTCGAAGGATATTGCAAATATGCTAATAGATCTCCTCGTGAGATTCCCAGATGGTACACTTTAAAATAGTGTAGCCAGATATGAGTACTACAAAGACATGCACTATAAGCCTTAAAGGGATACATATTACCTTAGTGTGGCTCGTGTCCCTAGTAAAGCGAGAGCGTTAAGCAACTTGAAGAGCCACCGGATGGAGCAAAGGGAATCAAAAGGCAAAAGAATGTCTTGTTCGAGTTTTCAGAATAAACTGATTGACATAAATATTAGCAAGAAAATAAGAAGAGAGTTAATGAAGCATTATGAGTAAGATGTGATAGATGAATGACAATGGTAAATAAAAAAATGACAATATTACAGAGTTTATAGTCAAGTGAAGATAAATAAAAGAGGTGACAAGCCTTGAGACAACAAAAGAGTATAGGCCATAAAGTCATATCGTCACATTGAGAAATAAGTTCGTGACTCTAACACGACTACCAGAAGGAAAAGTTTGACCCCATAATAATAGAAAATTAGTGAGGAAATTTTGTTATCCTTGGTATATAAGGATTACCGAAAAGCGAGTAAGGGTCATCGATGATGTAAAAGGATGTCAAAGATGAAAAAGGTAAATCATCTATAGGCAGTTCGTCGTAGCTCCAACTTTTAGTACACCCCTAAAGGGGGGAATATGGAATGGTATGATATTAAGTCGGAATTAAGTGGATCTAGTAAATATGGAATGATAAAGGAAGAATACGATAAGAATGAGAAAGGGATGAGATTGTAATTATCCAAATGTTACAGATATGCTATGATTCTTGAACATTTTGTAAGCTCGGCACCAAGAAAAGGAAGTAAGGGTTCCTACCCGGGATGTTTTTTATAAATAAGGAGCCGGTGCAAGATATAAGTCAGGACAAAGGAAATAACCCAAGAAAGATTACGAGGAATATTGATATGAGAATAGGCCAACGAGTAGTTAGTAATTGGTCAGGAAGATCCTAGTTATGGCTAAACAGGAGATTATAGACGAGTCATCAGATCATGTAAGATAAATATAGTAGAACCCAACATGGAGAATTCAGCCTCAAAGAATATCATTATAATACTTGAGATATATTAAAACAAGAGTCGAGACAGTTAAAGGTATCGTATGAGTGTTATAAGGATAAAAGAAAGTGCCACTGGGAATGCAGTCAAAATATCAGTTCAAAAGCAACCATACAAGCATAAGGGCATGGAAGTAAGCAACTACGGATGATTATAGGCAAGTAAGGACTTCAAAAAGATCTGTAATAAGCCTACAACTTTACGATAGTCAATAGTTCTCCCTAATAACTACAACGAAAGACTAGCTGAGGAGATAAGAAAGAAGGCTTCAACCTAAGAACAACGACCCAAAGAGAAAATGGTCGTGTAACAACAATCTCACAACAATATTGTAAGCATTCCAAAGGAAAGTGGCACCTATCGTGGCTAATGAACGGGAAGTAAGAGTTAAAAGTAATATTCGAGATCATATGAGTTGTATAAAAACTGTGGCAAGTGTGGGCACTAAGATAAGCTAAGTATGGACGCAACGAGGGGGCAGAAAGACCAGAATAAGTAATAGCTTACGTTGAAAGAAAGCTAAAATGGAACAAAAGAATTATTTGATCAATGATCCAGAATTAGTACGTTATGGACACGCTCAAGATTTTGGAGCATTATATTTTTTGGCAAACATACAGCCATAGAAGACTCCGGTATAAGTTAAAAAAGAGGAATTGAGCCCAGGGCATAGACAAATAATTGAATTATTTGAAGATTGTATCATGGATATTCCATAACGCCCATGAAAGGCTAAGGTAATAATGTCACGACCCAAATCCCAAACCCGGCCGTGATGGCGTCTCTCGTGAAGACAAGGCCAGCCAACAAAACAAATGCTTCCTTTTTAACAGTTATTTAACATTTATAAATCTAAAACATGATTAACATAATCAAAAGCGCGGAAAACAATGATAACAACTGCGAACCATCCCGTCACAGCCCGACATCAGGGTGTCACTAGTCATGAGCTACTACAGAGTTCACTAAAGTACTACAAGTCCGGAAATAGGAACAAAGTCTGAAAGTAATATGAACAAAATAAAATAAGGGAGAAGATTCTAGTGCCACAGATGCTAGCGGTCACCTGGCTCAGCTATGATAACAAATATTCAGTCAGCTCAAGACCCGCTACCGGAATGTCAAGTACCTGCATCTGCACACGAGGTGCAGGGAGTAAAGTGAGTACTTCCAACTCAGTGGTAATAAGAGTAAATAATAACTGAGCGGCAAGAAATCACGTAAGAGCACACCAGCATGCAATACGGGACATCATAACTCTTTTGAAGGAAACAGTAAGTCCGGGAAAAATCCTTTTAGAAAATATCCACCTCAGTTTAAAACTTCTTTTAGAAATGATCTTTTCAACAGTCGCAAATATATTTTCAAAACAATTTGTGATACTACGCACAGAAATCCGCCCCTCGGGTAATATCCTTGTTCCGGGTCAGCCACTTGGGCCCCCAACGATCAATGATCAGATATTACTAGCACAATAGATAAATATCTCAAGAAATATCACAACAACAAACAATGAACAAATGCATGAATGCAATGCAATGCATATGATGGTACATTCTAGTACCCACTGCAGCGTGCAGCCCGAGCCATCCATATTAATTTATCGTCGACGGCGCTCACTGGGGGTATGTACAGACTCCGGGAAGGTCTCCTACAGCAGAAGCGCAATATCTTGGTCGGTCATTGTTACCTGACCAATTTATATCACACAGTGCCATTGTTGCTACCGTTCCAAGAATATATTACAGTGTCATTGTTACCACTGTTTCAAGTATAACATACAGTGTCATTGTTACCATTGTTTCAAGTATATATTACAGTGTCATTGTTACCACTGTTTCAAG
>MU709197.1:24811-60854 GCA_026770625.1 Nicotiana glauca
CGATCGCATAGAACAAATTTCCAGGGTCTCAAATTACTCTATGCGATCGCAACACTCCCTATGCGATCGCAGAGCACAACCAAACAGCCCCCATAATTCCTTCTATGCGATCGCATGAAACCCTCTGTGATCGCATAGAACAAAAGTTCTCTGCAATTTTTCTGCTGCTTTTTTCAACTCAAAAATTCCCGTTAGCCATCCAAAATCACCCCGAGGCTCCCGGGATCTTAACCAAAAATACCAATACACCCTATAATGTTATTCAAACTTGTTGCAATCACAAAAATATATCCAACAACACTAAAACCATCAAATTACATCGGATTCAAGCCTAAGTTTCTTCAAAGCTTTCGAAATGCGCATTCGATAAAAAACCCGACAAAACAATGTCTGAATGACCTAAAAATTTGCAAACATATCCAAAATCACCCAACGAAGCTACAGCAACTCTTGGAATTCCATTCGGATCAAAATCTCACCTATTAACCGGAATTCGCCAAAATACTAACTTCGCCAAAATAGGCTAACTTCTTCACCGGACCTCCAAAATTATTTCCGATTGCGCTCCTAAGCCTTAAATCATCACCCGGAGCTAACCAAACAATCGAAATTTAATTCCGAGCTCTCTAACTCACAAGTCAATGTCCGGTTGACTTTTTCAAACTAGTTCTTCCTTAAAGAGACTAATTGTCTCATTTCTTATCAAAATCACACCAAATAAATTCTAACGCATCCAATACCGATAATGAAACATAAGAGGGCAGGAAATGGGAAGAATTGTGTAGTAACTAACGAGACGACGGGTCGGGTCATCACAAATAACTGATACCATGAGCCACAAATTGAAAGGTAGCTTAAGCCTACATAAAGGTTGATCGGAAGGAAGAGGAAGCTAAAGAATCACATCACCTAAGTAAATCAAGAGTTTGATTATTGGACCCAGAAGTTATAGACATCATTATTGAGAATATTGCAGAATCACTCTTAATATCAAAGTTAAAAGAGAGATAGTACAACAATCATATCATATAACGGCTCTACGATAAAGCTAGTTAGAAGAAGTACAAGCCTCATAAGGAGAAAGAGCTCCTACCGAATTGTATAGGCACCAGAGGTGCAAGTATTATAATAGAACTTCAAATGGTGGATGTGATTTACATTTATGCAGGAGGGAGGTTATGAAAGAAAGATAAAAGAATGTAATGTGATATTTTAAATGCAGAAGGTTATGAATAGTCCATGCTATGGATAAAAATCTAGAAGCATAGGGATTCAATATCCAGGAATAATAGTGGCATCATCAGTAGCATATCTTCCAGCCTATGGTTTAGGTATCGAGAGGCCTAGTCAAAAGAATAAAGAAGAGATAGAGACACCGAGACATCTCGCTTGATGTTCCAAGATAATACAAGGAAATCTATGGTAAAGCAAGATTACGAGCAGTATAAATGGATCTGTGTAGGTCGCAAGCTAAAGTATAATAAAGCGACAAGGTTTTAGAAATACAAGAGTAAGAACAAGAAAGGGTGAGTGAGAAAGTGACGAGAATGAATAAGTTCTCGGGATTAAGCCTATGAAAACAAGAGAGCTGATGGGTTCTCTAAGTTATAGAAGGCTCAGTATAGCTGAATGAACTTAAAGGAGACTAAGACAAGCAACATTTAGAAGAGATGGAATGTTGCTCTGGTAGTGAAATAAAGTGTAATTATGATAGATAAAAGATAACGATAGGGACTTCGATATAATAATGAATTCAAGAAAAAATAGGGGGGGGAGAAGGAGAAAAGATTTGCGGATGATACGAGATCAGAATAGCCCTATAAGCTGAATCACATCGCGATACAATGAAATACAATTATGGAAAATACTTCAAATATTCCTCGATGCAATGCAAGCCCTAGTGACAATGTATTACGTAAGAAGTTTAAAGTTATCAATGAAAGATTGTAGATCAACATTGAGGTGGATCAACAATGGATGAATGTTATAAAAGTATGAGATGAGATTAGGCTGTCATTCTTAAGATGATCAGTGGTGAGGAAACATTAAAGGACTTCGATTTATATTTATAGGATAAACAACGAAAGTAACCGTAGACCACCATTTAAGCATATGACAAAGAGTCATATCTCCTTAGTATGATAAAACGTGTAAGTCAATTTTCTAAGTCGTAAGAATGAGTTTTTTCTAAATTAATTTTAGAAGGCATCAAGTCACGTGAATTTTCAAAATAGAAAGATTACATTCTTTCTTGGTTTGAAAAATCCAAGAAGAGAACCTTTACAAAAGCTTCATTACGAAGCAATTTCGTCAAAACTTAACAAATTAAGCAAAAGTTTTGTTCAACAATCATAGAACCAGAAACATTTTTGCTCCTACAATTTCAAACCAAGGACGTTAGACGTAGAATCATTTCGTACAAATATTCAAGGTTTTGTTCAAATTCGGAAGCAGTTGCTTCACTTCGATCAATAATTTAAGGAACAGGTATGTTGAGGCTATCCCTTCTTTCTTTTGGCATTATCCATACAATACGAAGTAAACTTGCAAATGTACAAATTCCATGAATGACTCTATTCATAGAAGTATTAGAGATATCTATGTTCTTGAATTTATGTGTTGTCACAATATTTACCATTTATTCATGGGTCTCAGAAAAATACGAAAGTTGAAAAGAGTTTACTTTATGATATTGCTCAAAGGCAAAATGGTCTTATGAAGCTTCGAAAGATTTTATTAACGTATTTTTCATGTATTGTATTCATGTGCATTGTATGTGTGTGTGTATATATATATATATATATATATATATATATATATATATATATATAGGAAAGGTTATGGAATTATATATGCACCACCATCTAATCAGTTGTTATATGATGATGATGTTGCCAATAATTGCTCAACTATAACTCAGACGGAGTTATATACGCGTATATATGTATGTATATATATGTATATAGGATATGGAAAAGGTTATGATGCTATATACGCACTATCACCTGATCAACTGGTATACGATGATGATTTTGCCCACAGTGGCCGATATGATATGATGGGATGCCCTCAGAGGCTGATGATGTTATGAAACATGTGCCTATGCACGACATGACATTCATACACATATGCATGATGCTAAAAGTAATTTTTGATTTACAAAGTAATCCAGACTTACAGGTTGAGTCATGTAGTCTATATTTCTTCCATGTCTCTTATGTACTTATTTATGTGCCTTATATACTCTGCATATTATTCGTACTGACGTCCCTTTTACCTGGGGACGCTGCGTTTCATGCCCGCTGGTCCCAATAGACAGGTCGAGAGCCCTCCAAGTAGGCTATCAGCTCAGCGGAATATGTTGGTACGCTCCATTTGCTTCGGAGTTGCTCATTTGGTTAGTATGATTTAGACGTGTATTATTTGGTATTGTGGGACTTTGTCCCGACCTTTTTGACATTTATGTACTCTTAGAGGCTTGTAGACATATGTCGAGTATATAAAAGATTTTACGGCATAGCCGCCCTATGTTTTGAGTTTATAAAGAATCATGTTGGCCTATTAGGCCTGTATGTCATGTGTATATAATGATGTAATAAGAAATATACATTACATTGGTAATCGGTTGAGTAAGGTACCACGTGCCCATCACGGCCCATCTGTTTGGGTCGTGACAGTTCTATTTTGCCGTAGTGAAAGGAGATGTATGATCATGCCCTCTCCAGGCTCCAAGAGGAGCTTTCATTCCCTGGAAAGGAGCTTGAGAGGCTTACCTCGGGACTTCAAGATTCCGAGGCTTACTCTGTCCAAAAGGAGAAAGAGTCAGGCGAGCTCTGGGCTACTTTAGAGGGAGCGCTTCGGGAAGATAATGTTGAGAAGGTATTTTGACATGCGTGAATCCGCCCTTCATTCCCATAATTTGATAATGACTGGCATACCTTTCCCTTCGCAGATCAGGCAAAAGGATTTGCAGATCGGGCAAAATAATATGGAGATCCTCGGGCTGAGGGAGCAAAATGAGGTAGCAGCCTCGGAGTTGGCATCAGCTCACGGTCTTCTCCAAAATGCTTGAAACAAGATTGCTGCGCTGACTGCGGCCAAGTCCAAGATTGAAGGAAAAGTTGCTACTTATCTGCAGGAGGTAGCCACGGCAAATCAAATAGCCCGTAATATATTGACAGAGGCCGAGCTATAACTAGCTCGGGCTATCACTCATGCTAGTGCGAACGCAAGGAGAGAAGCCTTAGAGGGGGTCAGAGCCAGAGGTGTCGATCTTTCAGCCAAGATTGAGGAGGCCTAAAAGTTGTAGAGAAATCGGCACTCTTGGTCGCTCTAGATGAGAATCCTGGAGATGGTTTAGAGGATAGTAGTAACGAAGAATGGGCCTTGTGTCGCTTTGCTTTTTCTCTTTTCTTTCCGTGTACGTAATCCTGGGGGGAATGAGTCTTGTAAATATATTTTTGGCAATGTAAGAGAGTTTTTCTTCTCCAAGTCTTTCCATTCTTTGTATCTCGTCGCTCTTGCGAAGTTATTCTTCGAATTTTATTTTTAACTCTTTTGAGCCCATACTTGGAGCGATCGGGACCCCAAAATTGGGTGCTATCTTGAAATTAGGTCGACAACTTCTTTGGGGCCGGTGCTTGTGATAGAGAAACCCTCAAGGACTCAATACCTCTCGAATTTTAAGGGGATAGCAGCATTCGTGCGATCTGATAAAGGGATCCCCGGGTGGTCCTTCCAGTACATTTCCCAAGAAAAAAATGATGTTAACATGGGCAGAATTAATTGGCCCTCTTGGTAGTCGAGCAGTCGCTGCTTTGCCCCTATATATTCATTCACTTGCTTCTCAAATGGAGATTCTGCTACTCTGAGTAACCATTATTTCCATAAAACTTGGTGCTTTGTGCTAGTTCTCCTGTCGTTTCAACTCAGAATCTTCACCCAAATTTATACCTTCCTCTTCTTATTTTATCCTAGCCATGACTGCTACGTCGAGATCCGCCCATCAAGGAGAGGGGAGTTCTGCCTCTATTCCGCGTGCGATCAGTGGTACTTTACGTTGGAGAGACCTCCCAACGTTCAAAGACATCGGGAGCACGCGTCGAGGTTCATCTCATCAGTAGGGGAGTTATACCTTGAAATAAGCAAAAAAAACTGAGGACGGGAAGAAGGAATGGTACTGTAAGTACCTTCCTCCGAAGAGAGCATCATGACCTACGTCGAGGGGCTTTTGAGCGTGTATACGCATTCTTTTATGTCAGGTCCCACTGACCGGGTCGTGCTTGAGTTCTGTCGGAGATATCAGGTTACCTTAGCGCAAACTTACCTATCCCTTTGGAAGATAGTGCAGACGATAAGATAATTTGTAGATAAGGATGGGCTCCAATTTACCCTCAGTCATCTCGTGAGCTTATATCGGCCGCTGAGTAATCGGGGTTTGATTACTCTGCAGTGTCGATCCACCCAGTCTTCTACCATTTAACGGTGAAGAAGATGAGGACCGGGGATGGATGAGTCGGTTCATTCGAGCACGGTCAATCGATGTCATTCCTGGAGAGTTTCTGCCCTTTCTTGAGAAATAGAATTTCACATGTAAGAGTCATATCTGCATTTTTATAACTTTGTTTGGAGGCGGGCTCCATAACAACATTTTTCTGTTTCATTTTTTGTAGCGACTCCTTTGTTGCCGAACGAGGTCCCTGATTTCGCCGAATGGTCTCATAAGCTGGCAGCTTGTTCCACCTATGATAAACGCATATGGCGAGACCTGTACAAGGGGAGATTGGAGGCAAAGCATTATGGTAGGTTCTTGGTGGCTTATTTCCCTAGAATGGTACTTTTCTTTTCAGCGTACTAACTTAGTTGCCGCAGGTGTCAGAGATTTTTCCGAGATGAGGTTGTGCCCCCTTGGGGAGGAGGAGAGACTGTCGACCTTGAGGTTGAGGGTTGATAATAAATGGAAAGAATCTCCAAGGTGTGAGGAGGCTTACGGCGAGGCGACTCCTTCTTGGAGGTTCAAAAGAGGCGAGCCAACTGATCTTCGGGCCTCGGAGGCCTCCGTTTTTGAAAGAACATTCCCCGTTCCTGCTGAGGGTACTTTGAAGAGCAAGGAGCATGTAGTGCCTTCTTCTTTTCCTACCAAAGGCGCTTTGGGGAATACTAAGCCGTCAGACATTGGCTCGACCTTTGGTGAGGCTCAACGGCTCGGGTTTATGGTAAGCTTTGGTAGCCGACATAGGCTTATTCTAGTTTCACACTTTTCCTTTCTTATTGAATTTTCTTTTATAAGCTTTTGGCAAGCTTAAGTTTGAGCTGCTTTGCTATGAGGCCAGGTTGCAGAAAGCTCGGATAGGGAGAAATCCATTAAGCTTCTTTATGCGAGAAAGGAAAGCGAGATAGTATCCCTACGGTGTGAGGTGGATTGAACCCGAAATTCTGAGAGACATCTCGAAAGACGGGTAGCCTGTATTTAGTGTTGACGTATGCTCCTCCTTTCATTTTTGGAGATTAATGTTCTAATTTTTCAGTTGAAGAGCAAAACAGAGGATCTAGAACGACTTTGCGGCAAAGTTAGCCAGGCTAAATGCGAGTTTAACGAGATACAGGCTTAGGTAGATGCCCAAGTTGCGGCCAAGGAAAGTGATTCGTCTAAGGCTTCTACCCTCGAGATACAAATCCGGACCGCTCGTGTAAATGATTCTGCAAAAGTGAGTATGATCACGAGGCTCGAGTTTGAGCTTTCAAAAGCGAAGGTCGAGGTGGTGAATGCCCAGGCCGAGGCTATAATAAGCAGCACTAGGGCGGACCAGAAAGTGGCGGCCTATTTGAAGAGCGTTGTCGCTGCTAGAGCTGAGCTGAGGAGGACTCTTGGTCATGCGAGCAGTAGTAAAGAGTACGTAAAGTGCAAATATCAAAGAGAAACTCTTGAGGAAATTCACGCCAGGGGCTTCGATCTTTCGGAAGAGATCGAGCAAGCCAAGGCGGAGGAATACGATGCCAAGTTCCTTATGTCCTATGCCAAAGATGGAGAGGATAGGGCCGTTGGGCCATAGTCCCCAAGGGGGACGTTTATTTCCTTCTCTATCTCTGTGTATAATACTTTTACAATATGCTGTAAATGGAGCTTGTATTTTATTACATGTGTGTATAAGGTGGAAACCTCGTGATTTTGTATCTTCTGGGTTTCTATTTGCCTAGATTTCAGCCAGATCGACTGGTCTTTGAGTTGGTAGGAGTCTTTTAGATTTGTGATATGGCCCTGGGGCTCATTAGGCTGGCCCGTAGGCTCTTATGCGCTCGGTCGATGCGACCTTTTACATGTGTCCCTAAGGCTCATTAGGCCGACGACAATGGCTCTTGCACCTTGCCCTTAGGCATATTTAGTTAACTATTTTGGGTTCAGTCTCTAAGTCAGATTTTGACTCGAGTTCATTCGACCCTCAAGTTTTTGGATTTGTGTGGGCTGGCGACAATGACTCTTATGCCTTAGGTCGAAGTGACCTTTCATGTGGGTTGGTGAAAATATCTCTTATTCCTAGCCCTTAGGCATATTGAGCTAACTATTTTGGATTCAGTCTCCGATTCGGGTTTCGACTCGAGCTCATTCGACCCTTAAGTTTTTGATTTGTGTAGGATGGAGACAATGGCTCTTACGCCTTGGGTCAAAGTGACCTTTCATGTGGGCTTGGCGATAATGGCTCTTATGCTTTATCATTAGGCATATTTAGCTAACTGTTTTGGGTTCAATCTCCGAATCGGGTTTCGACTTGAGCTCATTCGACCCTCAAGTTTTTGGATTTGTGTGGGCTAGAAACAGTGGCTCTTACGTCTTGGGTCGAAGCGACCTTTCATGTGGGCTGGCGACAATGGCTCTTGTGCCTTGGGTTGAAGCGAACTTTCATTTGGGCTGGCGAGAATAGCTCATATGCATTGGGTCGAAGCGACCTTTTATTCGCTTTATTTTTCCCTCATTAAGGACTTTCTTAAAATAATTTTGAATGACTCTTCGATGGTTCGATAAAAAACCTTGATTACGAGCCATTATATGTCGATGATCGAGCACCTCGGGAGGTTTTGCTCGAAGGCTAAGTATCTCAAAGTCTGTGATTTGGAGATGACATAGTCGAAGCTCTTTTGCCTATGTTGAGGGTAGCCTGTTTAATAAATTATTTTCGAAGTAGATTCGAAGTAATTGAAGGCCTGTGATTTTGTAACGATGGTCGTGCATCCCCGAGTCGCATTAGTTTGGCTGGTACAGCCTTATGAGCGTAGTCATTTGTGCTTAAACGGAGCCATTTTTTATCCCGAGCAAAGTAGTTTCGGTATCTATATCAAGGGTATGCCTTTTAGGGGTTTTACAAGTTCGAAATATAACCTTAAATTTGAGATCGGGTTTACACCTTTAGTAAGTTCTTATAAATTTTTCATGCCTTTCAGGTCTTACAGTTTTTAGATACTTGGTACAAGTATGGTTCATCCCTTACTTGAGGTCTTATAGATACTATTGCTGCCTTATGTAGGTCTTACGAGATCGAGTCAGCCCGCTCGGGGTCTTATGGCCTCAGGTTTTTTATTTAATGGTGATTTGTGATAGTCCCCGAGTCATTGAGGGTATCTTGGCTCGGGAGCTGTTACTTTTAAACTTGGTATTGCCTCATTGAGAACTTAAGATTTTGGAGATTCTGATCCTGAGGTCGTGCGATTTTTGAGATTTTGATGCCAGTCCACGAGTGTTCGGGACACTTTCAGCCTTGGAGATGTTTTGTGATTTTCATGTTGCCTCGTTGAGGGCTTATTATTTTGGAGTCCAGACTCGGAGATCATTCAGGTGTTTAATTGTTGACGCCAGTCCCCAAGTGTTCGGGACGTTTTCGACGGATGAGTCATTGTTGTGAAAATTCAAAGTTTCTTTTGGAGTGTGAGATGCTTTAATAAAAGGTATTCTTTGATTACTTGGTACAAGTATACATGTTTTTGACGTCGGGGGCACGGCTATACGGACACAGTTCGTTCGACCGTTTGGCCCGATAAGTTGTTTTCCTATTGGACCCCCATTTGGTGTTTCTTGGCTTTTTTGAGTGGATGGCTTTCTGGGAAGTTCCCCCCAGTGTTCGAGGTCGATTGCAAAAGAAGCCTTGAATACTTTTTGAGTCTTCCATAGGTAGCATGTGAATGTTGCCTCATTAAAAACCTTGTCGGTAAAACCCTTTTTAGGATAACAACTCAATCGAAGCACCGGGTATGGTCCTCTATTTGGATATAGCCGAGAGTGTGTCTCGTGGTTGCTATCTTACCGTTGGTTTATTTCTCAGTTCTTCTGCTGGTGGAGACGTTGGTGTTTCAACTAGTGGCAGTTGTCTCAAAAGATCGTGTGGATGACATGTTGTGGCTTGTCCGCTTTGTTCTTTTTGGTTGTCTCTCTTTCTAGAATCTAATTTTTGGCTCGATCGCTGAGAAATTCCAAGAAGTAACCATTGTCGAGTAATCGGGCCACTTCCTCCTAGAGTTGCCGGCAATCTTGGGTCTTGTGCCCGTGTGTGTTTTGAAATTCGCACACTAGGTTACGGTTCCTTTGTGAAGGATCCTATTGTACAGGCCTTGGCCATCTGGCGTCTCTGCTTTTGCTGATGGCGAACACGATGTCTGAAACATTGATGTTAAATTTGTATTCTGATAAGCGAGGTGCCTCAGTTGGCCTCGCATTCCTATCGAACCCAGCTCTATTGATCAGTCCCCGAGGATTTTGTCCTCGGTCTATCCTTCGATCATTGCAAGGTGGGTTACACCTCAGGGTATTCCTTCTATCTTCGATGTATGGCTGATATCTTTCTTTGTTTGTCTTTGGCTCCTTGGGCGGAAGCCTGTTGGGATATATCAAACCAGAGGGAGCTCCTAGTTGGTCGTCCTCGACCATGATCTCAACTGGTATCAGTTGAGGACATTTGAACAGGTCATGGTGGGATATTCAACCAGATTCTGCTTCAGATGCTTCGAAGCCACTGAGCTTCGTTCATTCAGACCCTTTGTGAAGGCCCGCACTGGCCAGTCGTCGGAGACTGGCTCTAGTTCCATTCATTCCATTTGAAAGCGAGACACAAATTCTCGCAGCATCTCGTTCTCTCTTTGCTTAGTTTTGAAGACGTCGGATTTTCTTGTGGCCACCTTGATGACCACGACATGCACCTTCATGAAGGAATCTGCCAGCATAACAAATACGTCTACAACGTTTTGGGCCAAGTTAATATACTATATCATTGCACCTTTGGAAAGTGTTTCTCCATACGTTTTTAACAGGACGGTCTAGATCTCGTCATCCTTCAGGTGATTGCCCTTTAATGCACAGGTGTAAGCAGTAACGTGCTCATTAGGGTCCGAGGTACCATTATATTTCAGAAGATCTAGCGTTCGGAACTTCTTTAGAATGGATTTTAGGGCCGCTTCTAGTGGGGACGTCTTTTGCATAACTTTTTTAAGTCCACACCTTTCAAGATCGGGAGCGCTCTTGGAATTTGGTCGACCTTGGAGTTGTTAGTCTCGACCTCCTTATCATTGGCTTCTATCATTTTCTCGCCTGATTCAATCCTTCTGGTGAGTTCCTGGAGCATCTTTACGATGACGGGATCGGCCATCGACTCATTATTGCTCGATCTCTCTAGTACCTATTCAGTCGGGGGAGCTGTCCCCGGATGGTGCTACGAGTTTTCTGGTGACTTTGCAGCTAAGCAATAGCCAGCTGTTGTGCCTGCAACATTTCAAAAATAATATGAAGGCTAACCTCTCGTTCTTCCCTAGTGGGGGTTTTCTGAGCTTCCTGTTGATCTCCTTGGTGCACACTCCTGTTAGTATGTAAGCTTATATCGACCTGTTGGGTGTCCCGTGAGACTGCATCCATCAGAATTGGTCCTAGTGCGTTCTAAAGGTTTTGTGGTGGCACACCAACACCTGGAGCAGCCACACCGTTCTCTCCATGGTTTTCAAGATTGTCGTTTTCAACTCTATTTACTGATCTAGGCATTTTGACCTGAAATTGAATATCTTAGACAAGAAAAGGTGTGAAAGATAACTTGCTTTGTGTAATGAAACCCGCAAGAAAATAATCATTATTATTTTTAGCCCCACAGTGGGTGCCAAAACGTTTACCGTAAAAATGGTAATAAGAATTAAATTTGATTATGGGACTCCAAAAATACGTGATCTATTTTTATGCTAGTTGTTAAGCGGTTGATGTTATGTGTGAGACATAGAAACAAAATAAGAGTAAGGAATAAGGTGATAACCAAACCGATAGGTCAACAATCGGGGCCTTGAGCTTGTCAATTCGGGGGCCTCGAGGTCGATTCCAGAGCTCGGATAGGAGCTATCAAAGGCAGTTGAAGAGCGACTAACAGTTATAATAAAATCAACTAAGGCTCTTCATGGCCAATGATAAAAAATAAATGATGAACAATAATGAAGATAATGAATGGAGGCAATAATATCAAAAGAATGTGTTAGAGAGCAGAGAGAATGTTCTTGTATATTTCGTGTGGAGCAATAAAGGCAACAGATGATTATAAAATGACAAGTATCCCCTTTATATATGAGGAGAATTCCAACATAGTACAAAATGCATTAATTACAAAGATATGGAGATAGGACAGCTAGATGGCACCCCGATTCGGGTTTAGAGTAGTCCACTAGGCTCTGTCAATCCTAGGCGTGTGCCTTGGGAACTCCACATTTCTACCATTACCGTAATCATTACTACCCTGAGGTCAAGTGTCGATGACCCTCGAGGGAGGGTACTCGGCTGTGGCCTCGAGCCTTCGAGGTGATCTTCTGAAGTGCTTAAATGATGAGAAATTGGACCCTTCAATTTTACCGTATACACCTATTTTTGAAGTAGGAAGGTAATACAGCATCGCTAAGAGGTAGATTTATTTCTTGTCATAAGGCAAGAAGGATGATCGGAAAATGTTTTGATTATCACTTAGTTCGGGTAAACACTGCGAAAGTAGAGTTACCAACCATTCAATCTATCCATGTGGTTAATGAATTTTTTGATGTTTTTTTTATAAGTTTCCATCTCTTCTGAAATAGAAAGAAATTAAGTTTTCTATTAACCTACTACCAGCTACCCAACCAATATCTATTCCTCCCTACAAAATGGCCCCCGTAAAGCTAAAAGAGTTGAAGGAACACCTAAAAGAATTACTTGAAAAAGGCTTTATCAGACCTAATACATCACAGTGGGAAGCACCAGTGTTATTTGTGAGGCATAAAGATGGTTCCTTACGAATGTGTATTGATTATAGACAGTTTAATAAGGTGATGATCAAGAATAAGTACACGCTCCCGAGGATCGATGATTTATTTGATCAGTGGCAAGGTGCTAATTGTTTCTGATAAATAGACTTGATCGGGTACCATCGGGTAAGGGTTGAGGAGAATGATATCCCGAAGGTAGCATTCAGAACCAGATGTGAGAACTTTAAGTTTCGTGTTATGTCATTCGGTTTAACCAATACCCAGTGGTATTCATAGATTTGATGAAATGTGTGTTCAGGCCCTTTTTAGATCTGTTCATAATTGTATTTATTGATGATATATTGGTGTATTCTGGTTCAGAGGTAGAGCATGTAGATTATTTGCGTACTGTGCTCAGAGTCCTACAAAAAGGGAAATCATATTCAAAATTCTCTAAATATGAATTATGGTTACACTCTGTAGCTCTCCTTGGTCATATCATTTCGAGTGAAGGAATCTGGGTGGATACTAGACCCCCGACACAGGCAGAGGTTTGTAGCTTCTCCATTTGGCAGGTTATTACAGAAACTTATAACAAAATTTTCTTTTCTTTTAGCACCTTTGACCAAAGTGGTATGTGGTGTCTTGCTTGATGTTCTAGAATAACATACGGAAATCTATGATGCAACTAAGTTAAAGGAAGGTTGCGAATAAGTATAAATATATATATGTGTAGGTTGTAAGCTAATGTATGGTAGAGAGATAAGTTTTTAGGAAGACACGAGGAAGGATAAGAAAAGATGAGTGAAAAGGTGACGAGAATGGATAAGTCCTTGGGGTTAAGGTCATAAGAGAGCTAATGGTTTCACTAAATTATAGAAGGCTCATTATAGCCTGAGTGAACTCAAAGGATTATAAGACTAGTAACATTTAGAATAGATAAAATGTTGCCCTGGTAGCATAAGGGCGTAATTATGATAGATAAAGGAAGAAGTTTGGGCCTTCGAAGAGGGGAATTTCATGAATTGTGAAACATTAGAATACATATGTAAGTTAACTCAGAAGGGAGCCAAGTTTTAATGGATCGGTGCTTGCGAATGGAGTTCCCAGGCATTGAAGGACAGATTAACTTCACTGCACCGTTCTAATGCTCCCAGAAGGGACTGATGGTTATGTTATCTATTGTGACGCTTCAGGCGTTGGATTGGGTTGTGTGCTGATGCAGCATGGTAAGGTTGTAGCTTATGCTTCTAGACAACTAAGAAAGCACGAGAAGAATTACCCATTAGATTTAGCCGCAGTGATTCATGCACTAAAGATGTGAAGGCACTGCTTCTATGGCATTCATATTGATATCTATATGGATCATAAGAAGCCTCCCGTATATCTTCAAGCAAAAGGAATTGAATTTACGTCAAAGGAGATGGTTAGAGCTACTTAAAGACTATGACATTGATATTTTTTATCATCCAGTGAAGGTGAACATAGCAGTCGATGCCCTCAGCCATGGATCTATGGGTAGCCTATTATTACATCCCGTACCATAGCATTAAGGTGTGTCGTAGTAAATTCATACTAGCTCGAAAGGATTATGTCTACTAGAAGGTTATAGAGGGTTTAAGATATTATTATTATGAGACCTTGTAAGTTTACAACCTTGATACCGTTAGCTATTATGTTAATGTGGTAGTTTCTTTTTAGTAAAAGTTTTATAAGTATAATTTTGGATATTTACTATTATTACTATTTTCGTATATGATAAATTATACACCTAATATGAGAAAAATTTATAAATGAGATTTTTCTTTTTGCAAAGATATAATTATTTTTTCACAATAAAAGAAAGATATCTTTTTACCATTTTAAAAATTAAGCGTACGAAATTTTTTACTCTTTATATGAGAGTAGGAAAATTAGAAGTTGAGAAAATATATGTATTTTTACATGGATATTTTAATAAAATAATAATATATGTATTTCTTTTTTATTGTATCACATGACCACGATGGTAGGGTATATATATAAAATATGTTAAAAGCGGATAATATTTTAAGTAATTTGAGATAGTTCTTAATTATGTGGGTAATTGGTTAATTATCGGGTAGCGGGATATTACCGAATTGACTAATTAGTTAGTGGATAAAGGTTTAAAATCCCTCTCCACGTGGCAGCCATATGGTATTCATTTGATGACTCTTAAACTAAACTTGCAAGATGACACTTAAACTAACCATTACTCTTCCAATGGTTAGCATAGAAAGATGATAGGAGGTATAGTGGTATTGTTGGTCCTTAATTACTTATTTGAATAGCCTGCTAAAGCTGGTAATACCTAAAGTAGCATAAGTATTTCTCATTCAAGCATCTTGACGTGGATTGCTTGCCTTATTTAGATTAACATAAGCAGAGATTTATGTAAAAACAAACAAACTCCATCTCTCCTGTATTACACGATAGTACTGGAAAAATTTAAAAAGCCTTTTCTTTTTACTATAGCACTTTTATGTACTAGTGGATTTTTAGACAAGCTAATTTTATTTTCGAAAAGATTAAGATAAAGATGCTAGAATATTTGAAAATTAGATTCATTAACCAAAGTACTCCAAATGTTGCATTTCTTTTTGGGATGAAGAAGGTATTAGTATATTGCATAGCACATAACTATGTTAACAATATAACAGCTTTGATAATTTTACCATGATTGGAGTTATCCACTCCATTGGGATAGCAGGAGTGTCATGTACTTGTCGTTGCATTAGAATCCAAGTAAAAAAAATTTGACCTAAGATCTTGTACAACTATTAATGTCAGGAAAGTCGTGAAGGTCGTTTTTAGTTCTATTCATTAATCGTATCCACAACTATTAATGTGAGGAAAGTCGTGAAGTTCGTTTTTAGGCTTCTATTCATTAATCGTATCCAGCTAAGCTAGATTGTGACTGATATATGAAGTATTAGTATGTTTATGATTATTCAGTTGAGTATTTCCTTCTTCCGGTCAAAAGAGCAGAGAGTTTACATATATAAAGTATTAAAAATATTTTCATTACCATCGAGCTATAATCGACGGGCAGGCCTCTATTGTGCAACCTCTGATCAGATGGTAAGTTATATACAGAGCCTAGTATGGCCGAGCGCCTATGAGTGAGCCTACTACGGCAGGATAGTTATATATATATACCGAGCCTACTATGGCCGAGTGCTTATGAGCGAGCCCAGTTGGTCGAGATACAGAGCTTAGTATGGTCGAGCGCCTATGAGCGAGCCAACTACGGCAGTCATATATATACCGAGTCTATTGTGGCCGAGCGCTTAAGAGCGAGCCCAGTTGGTTTAGAGACTAGTATGGTCGAGCGCCTATAAGCGAGCCTACTACGACATAGCAGTTATTTATATACCGAGTCTTATAGGGTCGGACAACTATTTTGCTCACTATATTAACAGAGTTGAGTCAGTATCAGCAGGTAAGCATATCTTCAGATTATCTTTGACTTCTAGCTACTTGGATTTATTGTATTACTAGTTCAGTTTCAGCTTTTAGCATATTGCCTTACATACTCGGTACATTATTTCATACTGACGTCCTTTTGTTGGGGATACTGCATTTCATGCCCGCAGGTATAGACAATCAGTTATCAGTTTGGCAATCCATCGTAGTAGGCGAGATTGACATTCAGCAAAGGATCGGTAAGACTCCACCTTATTCGGAGTGCAACCGAGTCTATGAGTCATCATGTCAGAGTTTTACTACATAATTATGGATCAGCCGGTACCCTGTCCCATTTGATGTCAAATACTCTTAGAGGCTTTGTAGACACACATAGATTCATTTTGTACAGTATGTCAGAGGCCTTGACGTCCCATATGTATTAATATTTTATGAACGATGGTTCATTAATATACCATTTGTCCACTTATAATTGTACATTACGTGTTGCGGCCATGTTGGCCCATGATACTTAAAAGAAAAATAAGTTACAGAGTAGTTCGTTCGGGCCAATACGGCACCGGGTGCCAGCCACGCCTCCCCAGGTTTGGGGCGTGACACCTATCATACCTAGAGCCAGAAAAAAGGGGAATAGCCTATGATATTCATCAGCTAGCTAATCTTGGAATTCAGTTAATGGACTTAGGCGATATTGGAATTACTAGTCAGGATACGACAACATCCTCTTTAGAAACTGAAGTAAAGGAATGCGAGTACAAGGATCATGTGTTAGTTCATTATAGGGATACCACCCCTCAGAGGGAGAATACACTGTTTGAAATTACAGAAGATAGGGTCCTCGGATATCGAGGACGATTATGTGTCCCTAATGTTGCAGGGCTGTGTCGGCAAGTTATGGGAGAAACTTACTATTCTCATTATTCTATCCATCCAGGAGCGTTAAAGATGTATCATGAAATCAGGGACGTAATGAAAAAGGATATAACGGAGTTTGTTTCTAAGTTTCCTAACTATCAGCAGGTTAATATTGAGCATTAAAAATCCCAGTGGATTATTGCAGGCTATGGAGATCCCAACATGGAAATGGGAAGTAATAAACATTGATTTCATCGTAGGCTTACCTCGTACCTAGCGTAAATTTGATTCGATATGGGTGATTGTTGATAGGCTTACAAAGTCAGCCCATTTTTTTTTTACCTGTTATGGCTACATATTCTGCAGAGGATTATGCAAGGTTTTATATTAAGGAAATAGTAAGCCTCATGGCGTCCCTGTATCTATTACCTCGGATAGATGAGCTCAATTTACAGCTAACTTCTGGAGGTCCTTCTAAAAAGGTTAGAGACTCAGGCAATTCTTAGTACGACATTCCATACCCAAACAAATGGAAAGGTTGAGCGTACAATTCAGACACTTGATGATATGTTATGAGCTTTTGTGATAGAATTCAAGGGTAGCTCGGATGATCATCTGTCGCTTATTGAGTTTGCACATTATAATAGCTACCATTCCAGTATTCAGATGGCTCCATATGAAGTTCTTTACAGATAGAAGTCTAGATCGTCTATAGGGTGACTCGATATTAGGGAAGCTACGTCAGCAGGATCAGAATTGGTACAATAGGCAATCGAGAAAATTAAGCTTATACAGGAAAGGCTATTAGCAGTTCAAAGCCGTCAGAAGTATTATGTAGATAATCGACGGCGAGATTTGGAGTTTCAGGTTGACGACTAGGTATTCCTAAAACCGATGAAATGTGTTATGAGGATCGAAAATAAAGGAAAACTTAGCCCTAGGTACATTGGACCATATAAGATCATATACAAGTTAGGCCAAGTAGCACATGAGTTAAACTTGCCTTCGGACTTGGAGTCTGTACATCCAATCTTTCATATGTCTATGCTCCATAAATGTATCGGAGATCCTTCCAAAGCAGCTGTCATATAAAGAAACTCCCATTGCTATATTAGACAGGTAGGTTTGGAGATTGGGAACTAAAGATGTAACTTCGGTAAAAGTACTTTGGAGAAACAACAATGTGGAAGAAATAACTTGGAAAGCCGAGGAAGACATGAAGTCTAGATATCCATATTTATTTCTTCCTCCAGAAAAGGGTCCGACTGAGACATCACAACCTTAAGGTACGTGTATGAATTCTTATGGTAGTTATTATTATTTCTATGTGGAAGTTGGCAGTAGTATTGTTACAAAGGCGACTTTTTCCAAAGTCATATAGATCCTGGGGAGTTAAACATTCGAGGATGAATGTTTCTAAGGGGGGAAGGATGTTACATCTCGCATTTCTCGTACGATAAAGTTTCGTCTTTAGTTAATTAACAGAGACTCGAGGATGAGATTAGCATATTTATGCTATTTATAATAAGCGATAAGCAAGTGCCATGGAGGATAAAAGGTACGAACTAAAGAAAATGCGTTCTGTTGAAGGTTATCGATTTGGGATAAAATACGGTCCTAGCTATAATACTTGATATATATGAACTAGTACCATACAAGTTACCACATGACTGTGATATTATGATGTATAAAGTATATTAAAAATAAATTTGAGACAATTATTAATTATGCAGGTAATTGGTTAATGATAGGATAACGAAATATTATCTAATTATCTAATAAGTAGATAAAGACGAAAATCCCCCCACCCCACGTGGCAGCAAGCTACTTTCCAAAAGATGACTCTTAGTCGCCTTTAATCAGGTGGCAACATACTACAACAAAAACGTGAATTCTTGCAACTAAAAGAAATCCAACGAGAATTGTTAGCAACTTAAAATTTTGCGGTTCTAAAGGAGTAAGGTGCAACCTTTTCCAACAACATTATACGGATTTTTACCTATTCTAGGCATGTTAAGGTCATCCCTTCTTTCTTTTTGGCATAATCTATACGGCACAAACAAAATGAGCAAATGCACAACTTCCACAAATAACTCTATTTATAGAAATGCTAGAGATGTGTATATTCTTATTCTCCCATAAGTTATATTATTCTATCGTCTGTTCATGGGTCTCAGAAAGATATGTATTTGATAAATTTTATCTGAAAGGTATATTGATTTTTATGGCATTTCGAAAAAATATTAATAACGTATTTCTTATGCATTGCATTTATTTATACTGACCCATGATCAGATGGCATTATATACTCGTATAATATAAATATATGTATATGGGATATGGGAAAAGGTTACGACGTTATATACGCACCATCACCTGATCAGTTGGTATATGTTAATGATGTTGCTCACAGTGGTCGAGACAATATGATAGGATGCCCTCAGAGGGTTGCTGATGTTAAGTACATCTATATGCATGACACGACATTTACATGCACGTGCATGACACTATAAATATTACAGAATTTATAAAGTCATTCAGACTTACAAGTGGATAGCCTATGTCTTTTATGTATTGATTCTCATGCCTAGCATACTCAGTACATAATTCGTACTGTCACCCTATTTCTCGGGCGTGTGTTTCATGCCCACGGGTGCAGGTAGGCAAGCTAACGGTACCCCTTTTTAGGATTCTTCATCAGCGAGAGTTGGGGTGCTACACTTGAACCGTAGCCACTTTTGATTTGGTACAATATACTTGTATACATATATGGTTATGACGTGGCTCAGTCTCATCTTTGTACAGTTGTATTTATATTAGAGGTCTATAGACAGTTATGTATATTTGGATAGTATGTGGCCCTAACGGCTTCCAGTTTAGGGGATATAGTTGTTTATAGTAGTCTTTCCGGCTTGACCACTATATTCCGCACGTATATGTGTAAATGTCCTTTGGACAGGTATTCCTCATGCATGTTATTCTCGTAATTTCGCAAAAATTATTCATATTTATATCTTAGTCGCATGCTTAAGGGTATCCGACAGGTAGGACTGGGGCACTCATCACGGCCCATTGGTCTGGGTCGTGACACGTCGGTACTTATCTTTGGGAGGCTATAGAACTGTTAGGAAAAGCTTCACTTCCTTGATTCTTTATCGTGCAAAATTTGTTGACTTCGGGATTCTAAATTTCAATCTTTTTATTCTCTCACAGATGGTGAGGACACGTACATGTGAATTAGATGACCAGACACTCGCTCCCCCTGCTAGAGCCATGACATGCCACATTAGAGGCCGAGGATGTCGACATAGTGCATCCAAAGCACCCACACGAGCTGCTACAGAAGAACCACAATAGCTCCAATTGGAGGGCAGGTACCTGAGGCACATGTTACAACACCATCTCTCCAGGAGACTCTCGCCTAGTTTTTGAGCATGTTCGGTACTTTAGCTCGGGCCCACTTTCTACTACCACATCTTAGGCCAGGGGAGGAGCACAGACACTCGCCACTCGTACCCCAGAGCTTTGGGTCTAGGTTGACCAGGTCGCATAGGTCATACCAGTGCGGCCGGTAGCCCTAGTTCAGCCTAAGGTTAAGATAGTAGTTTCTGAGGGCAAATAGCTCAGGCTCGAGAGTTACAAAAAGTACCACCCTCATACTTTATGTGGCTTGGCGTCATAGGATGCACAGGGTTTTATTTAGGAGTTCAACTGTATCCTCTGTACTATGGATATTGCAGATTCTAGTAGGGTTGTTTTCACTACGTTCAAACTTAAGGGAGCGGCTTATTAGTGGTGGCAAGGATATGAGTTGGGTAGTCCAACCGAGGTAACTTCAGTCACTTGGACTCACTTCTCAGATATGTTCTTGAGGGAGTATATTCCCAGATTCTCAAAGACGCATAGCGCATAGAGTTTAAGCAGTTGTACTAGGGTTCTATGACAGTGTCGGAGTATGCAATCCGGTTCAATGAGTTGGCTAGGCATGCACCAACCTTGGTTGCTACTATCAGAGAAAGAGACCGTCAATTTATCAAGGGTCTCAATCCCAGTATCATATTTAGAATGGCCTGAGAGTTGGAGATAAACATCGTATACCAGTAGGTAATGGTAATAGCTAGGAGATTGGAGGGTATGTTGACTCAGGAGATAGAAGAGAGCGAGGCTAAGAGGTTTCAAAATTCTAGCACATATAGTGGTGCCCATGCCCCATCTACAGCTCATCATGATGGGGGCTATGTGAGTCATCCTGTTCATGCAGCACTTACAACTTCCAGTAGTATTTTGGCTGCTCCTAGTCCTTAGGCTCCCTATTACGCACCGCCATTTGTCCAGTACACCTCTTGTACTAGGTGCTTTCAGCGGTCAATCCAGCCGATAAGGCACGAGCTAGCCACATCAGCCACGTCCTTTGAGATCTTGTTTTGAGTGTGGTGACACTCGTCATATGGTGAGGGATTTCCATAGACTCGGGAGGGGTGCACCTCCACAGACTACTTAGGCTCTGCGTGCTCCACCTGGCCCTCAGGCAATGGTTACCGCACCATCTACCACTCTACCCGCACAACTAGCTCGGGGTGGAGGTTGAGCGGGCAGAGATCGCCCTAGAGGGGGAGGCCAAGCCTGATATTATGTTCTTCCTGCTAGGACGGAGGTAGTTGCATCTGACTCTATCATCATAGGTATTGTTCCGTTCTGTCATAGAGATGCATCACTCTTATTTGATCCAGGCTCCACTTATTCATATGTGCCATTTTATTTTGCTCCGTATTTGGGTGTATCACGTGATTTGTTGAGTTCTCCTCTCTATGTGTCTACATTTGTGGGAGATTCTATTGTTGTTGACTGTGTATCAGTCATGTTTAGTTGTTCTTGGTGGTTTTGAGACCAGGACCAATCTATCATTGCTCAGTATGGTAGAATTTGATATTATTTTGTACATGGAGTGGTTGTCTCCCTATCATGCTATTCTTGATTGTCACGCTAACACTGTGATGCTAGCTATGATAGGATTACCACTGTTAGAGTGGAAAGGTACTTTAGATTATTTTCCTAGCAGGGTTATTTCATTTCTAAAAGCTCAGCGGATGGTTGAGAAGGGATATGATGTGTATCTAACATATGTGAGAGATGTCAATGTAGATATTCTTACCGTCGAGTCAATTCCAATAGTGAGGGATTCTTTAGATGTATTCTCGAGCGATCTTCCGAAGGTTATTGTTTGTAAAGAAGAAGGATGGTTCCATGCGCATGTATATTGATTATCGCCAGTTGAAGAAGGTTACAGTGGAGAACAGATATCCATTACCACGTATTGATGACCTATTTGATTAGCTACAGGGTGCCAGAGTGTTCTCCAAGATTGACTTACGTTTGGGCTATCATCAATTGAAGATTTGGAAATAGGTATTCCGAAGACTGTCTTCAAGACTCGGTATGATCATTACGAGTTCCTTATGATGTCATTTGGGCTGACCAACTCCCTAACATTGTTCATGCACCTAATGAATAGAGTATTCTAGCCCTATCTTGAGTCATTCATCATTGTTTTTATTGACGATATTCTAGTGTACTCACGAAGTGGGGAGGATCATGAGCAGCACATGAGGACCGTGCTCCACACCTTGAGAGAAAAGAAGTTATATGCAAAAATTTTAAACTGTTTCTGGCTAGATTCAGTGGCATTTCTGGATCATGTAGTATCGAGTGAGGGGATCAAGGTAGATCCTAAAAAGATTGAAGTTGTGTAGAGTTTGCCTAGACCGTCTTCAACTACGGGGATCCGGAGTTTTCTTGGTTTGGCGAGGTATTACCGCCGATTCCTGGGGGGTTTCTCATCTATTGCAGTACCTATGACCAGATTGACCCAGAAGGGTGCTCCATTCAGGTGGACTGAGGAGTGTGAGGAGAGCTTTTAAATGCTCAAGACTGGTTTAACTTTAGCCCTTGTGTTGGTATTGCCTACAGGTTCGTGGCCTTATACTGTGTATTGTGATGCGTTGCGCATTTCTCTCAGCGCGATGTTGATGCAGGATGTTAGGGTAATTGCCTATACCATCTAGACAGCTAAAGGTACATGACAATAACTATCATGTCCAGCCCTTGAGTTAGCAGCTAGTGTTCATGCCTTAAAAATTTTGCATCACTATTTGTGTCCCTTGTATGATCTAGATTAACCACTAGAGTCTGCATCATCTGTTGCAACAAAAGGATCTTAACTTGCATCAGTGGAGGTGGTTAGAGTTGCTTAAGGACTATGATATCACCACCTATATCATCCCGGGAAGGCTAATATAGTGGTCGATGCCTTGAGTTGAAGGGCGGAGAGTTGGGTAGTTTATTATATCTACTAGTAGTAAGAGGCCATTAGCATGGGATGTTCAGGCCTTGGCCAACCATTTTGTTAGATTGGATATTTCTGATCCTGGTCGAGTTTTGGCTTGTATGGTTTCTTGGTCTTCTCTTTATGATTGAATCAGAGAGTGTTAGTATGATGATCCCCATCTACTTATTCTTAAGGACACCGTTTAGCATGTCGATGCCAAAGAGGTCATAATTGGAGATAATGGTGTATTACGGATGCAGGGCAGACTATGTCTACCCAATGTAGATGATTTGCATAAGTTGATTCTCCAGGAGGCTTAGAGTTTGCGGTACTCCATTCATCCAGGTGTCGTGAAGATGTATCAAGACCTGAGGCAACGTTATTGGTAAAGGAGAATAAAGAAGGACATAGGGGAGTATGTAGCTCGGTGCCTAAATTCTTAGCAGGGAAAGTATGAGCATCATCAGCCAAGTGGATTGCTTCATAAGCTATAGATTCTGGAGTGGAAATGGGAGCAGATTACTATGTATTTTGTTGTTGGGATCACACAGACTCAGAGGAAGTTCGATGTAGTTTGGGTCGTTGTGGATAGGTTGACCATGTTGGTTCATTTCATTTTAGTGGTGACTACTTATTCTCCTAAGCAGTTGGCTCAAGTTTATATTCGTGAGATTGTTAGGCTCTATGGTGTGCCGACATCTATCATCTTTGACAGGGTACGCAGTTTACATAGCGGTACTAGAGAGCTGTACAGTATGTGTTAGGTATTCAGACTGAGTTAAGCATAATATTTCTCCCTTAAACGGACGGCAGTCTGAGCGTACTATTCAGATATTGGAGGATATGATCTGTGCATCTGTGATGGAGTTTGGAGGTTCTTGGGATCAGTTCTTTCCACTTGCAGAGTTTGCCTACAATAACAGCTACCACTCGAGTATTCAGATGGCCCTGTATGAGGCTTTGTATGGTATATAATGTCGCTCTCATGTGGGCTGGTTTAAACCGGGCGAGGCTAGTCAATTGGGTATAGACTTGGTTCAGGATGCATTGAAAAAGGTTAAATTGATTTAGGATCGACTTCGTACAGCCCAATCCAGATAGAAGAGTTATATAGATTGGAAGGTTCACAATGTTGCATTCATGGTTGGGGAGTGGGTCTTGCTCCGGGTTTCACCCTTGAAGGGTGTTATGAGGTTCGGGAAGAAGTTCAAGTTGAGCCCTAGGTATATCAGGCCTTTTGAGATTCTTGAGAGGATTGGATAGGTGGCCTACAAGCTTACACTACCACCTAGTCTGGATGAAGTTCATCAGTGTTCCATGCTCTATTCTCCGGAAGTACCACGACGATCCGTCTTATGTGTTGGACTTCAGCTCAGTCCTGTTGAACAAGGATCTATCTTATGTTGAGGAGTAGGGGCCCATTTTGGACAGGCAGGTTCGAAAGTTGAGGTAAAAGAACATTGCTTCAGTTAAGGTCCAATGGAGGGGTCAGCCAGTTGAGGAAGCGGCTTGGGAGACCGATCATGATATGTGTAGCCATTATCCTAATTGTTTCACCATTTTCAGGTTTGTCTCTATACTTATTTGAGGTCGAACGTTTGTTTTAAGAGGGGGAGAATGTAATGACTCAGTCTGTAATTTTGAGTGTATTGGACCCGATCCCCTATTTATTGCCTTCTCTATGTTATACTGTGGTAACATGACTTGCGGGGATGTTTTGTTTTGGTTTCGGCTGCGTTTTGGAGTGAAATAGGACACATTGTCCCTAATCTTGAAGCTTAAGTCGTCAGAGTTAGCCGTAGTTGGACTTGTGTGAAGACGATACCGTAATGGAGTTTCGACGGTTCTAATATTATGTATTGTGATTTTAATCTTAGGAGCGTGTCCGGACAATAATTTGTAGGTCTGTAGGTCGTTTTGGCATTAATTGGCGAAAGTTGGAAAGTTGGAAGATATTGAAAAGTTTGAACCGGGAGTGGACTTTTTGATATCGAGGTCGGATCCCATTTCCCAGGAGTTTTAATACGTCCATAATGACATTTAGGACTTCTGTAAAATATTTGGGATTAATCATAGTTGTTTTAGTTTGAATAAGTGTTGGTTTCAAAATTTGGAAGTTCATAATTTCTTAGGCTTGAATCAATGCACAATTCGTGGTTTTTGTATTATTTGAGATGATTTGACGCTTTGAGCTTGTTCGTAAGATATTTTAGGACTTGTTGGTATGCTTGTTTTAGGTCTTGGGGTCCTCGGGGGTAATTCGGACCATGTTCAGCACATTTTGAATCATTGAGGAACGGCTGAAGTTGCCGGTGTTTCTCAAGTCTGGTTTCCTTCAATGTGATCGCGAGGTTTGTCATGCGATCGCAAAGGAATTTTTGGTGGATGGATGGTTTCACTCTATGCGCTCGCATTGAGGAAGATGTGATCGCGGAAGGTTGGTTCCCAGTGTATCATGAAAGCGTGGTGAGGGTCACATCCGCGTAGAGGAGTTTCGGGGCAGCTGGCCCACGCTCTTGTTCACTACAATCGCGTGAGGGTAACCGCGATCATGTAGCTTCGATAAAGCAATGCTCCGCGATCACATAGAGTGTATCGCATCGCATATAAGCTTTTTGAGTTGTTGATAATTTTGTTCTTCGCGATCGCAAAGGAATTTCTGGGATTTCTTAATGTAAAAACTGGCTACAGACATAAGTTTAAAAATCGAGGGTTTATTTCATATTACACAATTTGGACTTTGAGAGCTCGGTTTAAGGCGAATTTTTGAGGGATATTCAGAGGGATTGTTGGGGAAAGAGTTCTTAACTCGTGTTTGATTAAATTCCACTAATCTATCTTTGATTTCATCATTTAATTAGGAATTTGGGTTGGAAAACTGGAAGAAATGGAGAAAACTTCTTAGGCCAAATTTTGGGGTTTTGAGCGATATTTTGATATCGGATTTGTGTAATTCTTATACAGTTGGACTCGATGTCGAATGGGTGTTTGGATTTTATAATTGTTGTCGGGCTCTGAGGCGCGGTCCCGGATTGATTTTTTGGGGTGATTTTTAATTCTTTGCTAAGATCATAATTTAGTCATTTAAATTAGTTTTCTATAGTGATATTTATAGTATGAAATTATTTTCGCTAGATTCGAGCCGTTCGGAGTCGAAAAATTGAGGGAAAGGCCTTCTAATTGATTAACTTAGCATTGGTTGAGGTAATGACTTGTCTAACCTTCTGTGGGAGAAATTCCCCTTAGAATTTGGTACTGTTGTGATATTTTGTGATACGTGAAGGCCGTGTACGCAAGGTGACTAGTGTGTACACAAGCGAAATGTTGAAATATTAGTTTTAGCTACGTTCCTTTACATGCCTTAATTGAGTTACTTTAGCATGTTATAGTCACTATATTTAGCCTAATTTCACATGTCTACTTGTCTTATATCTTATTTGCAATTTGTACTACATGTTTAGTTGAATTGCTTGCTTTCTTAATTCTGTATTTATTATTAAAATGTGAAAAATTCTTTACTTGAAATTGCTATCCTTGAAATATTTTGCTGTTGAGTTTGGTGTTTAATTACAAAGGCCGTTGTTTATATTGAGCAAGGTGTAAGTTGTGAAGTGTCATTTTATTTAGTGTTATGTTTTGGTTTTCGTGTTACTGTTGAGGTGATTGTTTGATCGTATGCACGAGATTTCTGTCGTGCTGTTGTTACTATTTGCACGAGGTTTTTCCGTGCTGTTGTGATTATTGATATGCATGAGATTGGTATAAGGTCTAGGTGTTAAAATGCATGGGGTGAGATAAGGTGGGGTTGATACATATGGCTAGTAGGGAAAAAGTAGAAGCCATACGGTGTGATAAGGTGGGCTAAAATGTGAGGTGCTATTTCGGAAAAATGATTTTCAAAAAAAAATGTTAAGTCCTGCTGTGATATAAGGAAAGACTGTAAGTTATTTTTATGATTTGGGAATACAAGGGAGTACATCGGGAGTGCCCCTGTTGATCTTCTCTATGTATTGTATTGTTTGGTTGTTGTTTCTTTAACATATAAAATCCTTGTTTTTCTTTCGTAATTTTACTAGCTTCCTTGATTCCGTGTTGTTACTTTTCGTCGCTTCTTTATTGTTTAACTTCTCTGTTATTTCATTATACCATTATATTTTCTGTCTTGCTTCTTATTACTTCCAGTATGGCCTCGACCTGACCTCGTTACTACTCTACCAAGGTTAGGCTTGGCACTTACTGGGTACTGTTATGGTGTACTCATACTACACTTCTGCACATGTTTTGTGCAGATCCAGGTACATCCTATCAACTTCAGTATTGGCGCGTTGAGTTGCTTGCCTTTGGAGACTTCAAGGTACACCTACCCGCGTTCGCAGCCTCGGCGCTTCTACCCCGTTCTTCCTTATTTCTTTATGTTTTTGATAGACAGTGATGTATAAGATTGTTCAGCATTATATCTAGAGTTTGTGACTTATATTTCACCGGATTTTTGGAAATGTACATGTTGAGCTGCAGATTTTATTTTATATAGTTGTTGATGTTTTGAGTTTTAAATTATCATTTCAATTATTCCGCATGTTTGTTGGGTTTATCTAATCTTAGAAACTAGGTGTCGTCACGACATTCTACGGAAATAAATAGAGGTTGTGACACATTCTCCCCTTCTTAAATAAATGTTGATCCTCAAACGTGCCACTTAAAGGAGTTTCAATTAATTTTTTTATTTCTTTTATGTACTCTTGCTACTTAAAGGAGTTCCAATTGAAACTTGAAAGTAATAAAAGTCTTAATAAAAAAGATTAATTTGACATGTGACAGGCCACCTCACCAACCTAATAATCAGGAAATGAAATCTGCTCATTATTTTTTGTTTTTTTAAAATCACGATAACTCGCTAGAAAAAAGTTCAGTTTTTCCAAATTTACTACTTTCCCCACCCCTTCACTTTCCATTAGCAGACTCCAATCTAAGTTACAAAAGATCGATCAAAGATCAATCAATGGAAAACCCAAGATTTCACGAAATTTTCCTCAAAATATAATCTTTCATAGAAATGCTAAAATAATACCAAGAAAAACTCTACATCAAGAAAATAACTTAACATTTCAGGGTAGATGATCTGCAAATCATTCGAATGATTTCCCCGTGTTAGAACTTAGAATTTCTTTACTTAGATACATCTTTTCCATTTTCATTGAAGAGTCACATCGAAATCTGATTTGGTATTCTTATTTTGATTGGTTGAAAGTCTTCTTCAATTTGTTAATGAAAGGATCAATAAGAAAGATCTGGTTTCGAATGGAAGAATTGAAGGAAAAAGAGGAAAGAAAATTATTCTTACACTGATCCGCCATATACAAAAGCTTGTTTCGACAAATGACGAAACTCAGAAGATTGGTTTAGATTAACAGCGGCCTATAAAAATCACAAGTTTTTTTGTTTTCCCCAATAATTCTTAGTGAACAAATTGCAATTTATTTTTTGCATGTGCCATAGATTTGACGAGAAGATGAGTGAAAACAAAATCACATCATGAAAGTAATAAACCCAAATTAACATATGAGTTAAAGAAGGCAAAAGAAAATCATGTTCTGTATATATATATATATTTTTTAAAAAGCCTATATTTTTCCGCAATGGTGATTTTTAATTACAACGAGGAAGGAGAAGACTTTAGTTTACTGAGTTTGGATATTTATTCTAACTAGTTTCTTGGCACGTGGAATGCATGTTTGACTCAAAAGATATTAAACTCTTTTTAAGCAAATCAATCAATAAAGATGAATGGGTAAATCCTAGTTAAAGATAGTTAACTCTAGATCCGAGATGAGTAGGAAAAATTAAAAAAGCATAGTTAAATATAAATGTTGATAGCGATTATGATCAGATTTAATACCATAAGTAAAGATGCATTAAGTAACAAAAATATGAATAAAGGAAAATATTCACCCGATCTTCAGTGAGACAGATCTTCTTTCATTTAATAAAGATCAGTGGTAAACAAATACAAGAACCTTATGACCCTTTCTAGATCTGATGAAAGTGTGGGATCACCGATCCTCTCAATTCTTTAGAGAGATGTGTTTACATATTTTCTAGGAAGAGGGAGAGGGAGACCGAGAGAGCCCCTCGAGTGGGGAAGTGTCATGACCCGAATTTTTCACCATCGGGGGTCGTGATGGCTCCTATTGTTAGAGCTAGGCAAGCCAAACATCTAAGCAACTTCGGATAACAATACAACAATAATAAAATAACGAGCCTTTAAATAAATGTGGAAGTCTTTTAAAATATGGATAACTGAAAACCCAAAATGCGGCGGAAGTTTAACATTTCACTACCCAAAACTGGAGTCGCTATTTCACGGACCTCTAAAGAGTGCTACAACCAAGTCCGAATAGAAAATACAAAATGTCTGTCTCGGTACAATGAAAACAAACAAAAAATATAGAAAGGGACTTCGGCCTGCGAACGCCAGCTAGGCTACCTCGTAAGTCCCTGGACTGAGATCAGCTCCCGCTCAGTGCTACTATTGTGATCCAAAAGTCGCTCCGGTACCGCGATCTGTGCAAAAAGCACAGAAGTGTAGCATCAGCACAACAGACCCCATGTGCTGGTAAGTGCCTGGCCTAACCCCGGCGAAATAATGACGAGGCTAGACAGGACTACCAAATCAACCTGTGCAATTCACGATATATATATATATGCAACAAAGGAAAGAATACAGAAATTAAACAGCTAAGAGGGAGGGAAACAGACTATGGGGGAGTACAATCCGGATATAAAGTCAACAATTTAATTAAGAAATAGGGCAATAACAATAATTAATGAGAGCGGGAAAATCAACAGTTGCACGGCATCAACCTTCGTGCTTTTACTCTCATTCTCACCATAAGCAATCAAATAAATTGCACGGCATCAACCTTCGTGCTTTTACTCTCATTCTCACCATAAGCAATCAAATAAATTGCACGGCATCAACCTTCGTGCTTTTACTCTCATTCTCACCATAAGCAATCAAATAAATTGCACGGCATCAACCTTCGTGCTTTTACTCTCATTCTCACCATAAGCAATCAAATAAATTGCACGGCATCAACCTTCGTGCTTTTACTCTCATTCTCACCATAAGCAATCAAATAAATTGCACGGCATCAACCTTCGTGCTTTTACTCTCATTCTCACCATAAGCAATCAAATAAATTGCACGGCATCAACCTTCGTGCTTTTCCTCACATAACTCTCATATCATGGCACAGAATTACCCTTCGTGCTAATATAATCAAGACATAGCATGGAATGTTCCTTAGTGCATAAACAATCAAAACATGGCACAGAATGTTCCTTCGTGCATAAATAATCAAACATAGCACGGAATGTTCCTTCGTGCATAAATAATCAAAAAATGGCACAGAATATTCCTTCGTGCATAAATAATCAAACATGGCACGGAATGTTCCTTCGTGCATAAATAATCAAACATGGCACGAAATGTTCCTTCGTGCATAAATAATCAAACATGGCACGGAATCACCCATCGTGCTTTATCACTCAACCTCACCCAAACAGCAATTACAAACAATGGGGGCGAGGGGATAGACAAAAATAATAGATATCCCGGCAAGGGAAAATATAAGTAAACAGTCAAATCCCGTCAAGGGAGCAATAACAATAAGTTTCACTTCCCGACAAGGGAGATAATCAATATATTCAACCCATCCCGGCAAGGGATTACTCATATCTCTTTCCATTTCTTCCATTTCTTACTCAATATTATTTTATCGTTTGAGCGAACACTCCAAAGAATTCACAATTTTACAATTAATCCTCATTCTCTTCACATTAGATAGAAATCATTAATCTAGCCTGGAAGAGCCCCAAAATATACCAAAATAAGCACAAAAAAGGACCCATGGTCATGCTAGATACCGGTGTATAGATACTCGTCACCATGCCTATACACCGTACTCGATCATTTAGCAATTAGCAATTTATAACACTCTAATCCTATTCCCTCAATCCAAAGTTAGATCAAACACTTACCTCGGTCCAAAAGATAGCAATCAACTCTTAAATACCGCCTTTCCTCTAAAATCCGACTCTGAAACAATTATATCTAGGCATAATTAATTCAATGATATCAATTAGGGCTCAACAACATAATCCCATAGCCTAGAAATGAGTTTTCTAGCATTCTTCCAAAAATACCAAAATTCGACAACGGACCCACATGGTCCAAACACGAGGCTCGAACCAAAATCCAATCACCTATAACCCCACGAGTTCAAATATGTAATTTGTTTCAAGATTCGACCCCAAATTGAGGTTGAATCACCCAAAATTCCCAAAATCCTAACTCTACCCCCAACCCTTAATTTCTACCTTGAATTTATGATATAGGGTTAGGAAATTAGTGATTAGTGGTAGAAATTAAGAGGGAAAGAAGCTAAGAACACTTACCCAAGAGGTTATGGAGGAAGAAGCTCTTCAAAATCGCCAACGGAGTGTCTGAGGGAGGAGCTCGTGTTAAGAAATAGCAAAATCCCGTAATGAGTGTTCTGTTTTTAAGAAAATTCACTGAAAGAATTTAACCCTATGCGAACGCAGGACTAGGTCGCGTTCGCGAAGAAGGCTGGCCGGGTACTTTATGAGTTCGCGAAGGCATCATGCGAACGCGTAGAAGGGAAGTTTAGGGGGGGAGGGCAGGCTTGGCCTATGCATTCGCGAAGGTACGTATACGAATGGGTATAAGGGGTTGGCAGAACAGTGTGAACGCGGGGGTGTACCGCGAACGCGAAGAAGGCTGAAGGAAGCAAGCAGTGCGAACGCAGGACAACGTCGCGTTCGCATATGGCAACAGACCTGTGTAAAAATTGTAGAAATTCTGACCCTTCCTAAGTTCCAAAAACACTCCGAACCACCCCCCGAAATCACTCCCGAGCCCTCGGGGCTCCTAACCAAATGCACACACTAACTCAATAACACCCTCGAACTTAGTCGAGCGATCAAATCGCCAAAATAACATCGAAATCAAAGAATCAATCCTCAAAATCATCATTTTCATTTCAAACTTCTTAAACTTTCAAACTTCGAACTCATAGTTCGAAACACGTCAAACGACGTCCGATTTCGACCAAACTTCACATAAAGCGCTTAAAAAATATATAAGACTTGTACCGTGCGTCGGAATAAAAATACGAGCCCGATACCATTATCTTTTAATCAATTTTTATTTCCATTTTCCTTAATAATTTCAGAAAAATAATTTAACAGAAAAATTCTTTTACTCGGGTTCTAGACCTTAGATTTCGACTCCGGGCACATGCTCGAGTCCCATATTTTTTTACGAACCCTCCAGGACCGTCAAATCACGGATCTGGGTCCGTTTACCAAAAATTTTGACCGAAGTCAACTTTAACCATATTAATATCAAAATTCTTCAAATTTTTTACAGATTTTAAATATTTCAACACAAAAGCTTTCTGGCTGCGCGCGCGGACTGCGCACGCAAATCGAGATAGCTAAAAGTGAGTTTTTGAAGGCCTCGGAAGCGCGAAAAAAGGGAGAAATCCGATGATGACCCTTTGGGTCGTCACAGGAAGTCCTCCCCTCCTATTTATAAGGGGGTGTGGGATCTATAGAAAATCCTACAAAAAGGTACAATTAGAAGGAGTATTCAGTAGAATATTCCTTTTGAGGATCCTAAAGCAAACTTGTTATTTCATCACGACCTCGGCCTGTCCGACCTCAGCCTTGTTAATGACGGTCCGACCTTGGCCTATCCGACCTCGGCTTTATTGATGATGGTTCGACCTTGGCCTGTCCGACCTCGGCTTTATTTATGCCGGTCCGACCTTGCCCTTATGTCTTCACGTGCCGAATTTCTTAGGTCTAATTTTGACCCATACAGTTAGTCCCTCCGCTTATCGAGGTCGTCTCTTGGTTGAGCTCGGTGAGCGAACTTTATTAATCGTAGTTCGAGAAATTCGGATGGGGAGGGCGAATAGTATGGGTTGCAGCTGAGGATTCCTGATGGAGAATATCTTGGAGATGGTGGTGAAGAGAGTGGCGATGGTGACGCCGAGTGAAAAGATAGCTGCCTTTTTTTACCATTGATCCGGGTCATATGTAATCTGCGACTCTTTGCATAGTGACTTTGTATAAAGAAGAATTTTTCGTTGTTATTCGCCTTGTACTTTTCCATGTTTTCGCTTTTCACAACTTTGGTGCGAGGTAGATTTCCTGCATGGTGAGTCCCGGTCTTTCTTTTCCTTTATATTTTCTGACGGCAATTGGCCTTAGGGACATTTCGAATTCTCTTCGGTAAAGGCCCATGGACTTAGAGGGTATTATTTCGACTTTGTCGAAATATTGACCCGTCATCGTTCGATCGAGGTCGAACACTTCTTCTTGGCGGAGGCCCTTAGCCTTGAAGGGCGTTATTTTGAACTTGTCAAAATATTAACCCGTCGTTCTTCGATCGAGGTCGAATTCTTCTTCTATGTCAAAGGCCCTTGGCCTTAAAGGTTGTTATTTCGAACTTGTCGAAATGTTAATCCATCGTTGTTCGATCGAGGTCGAACTCTTCTTCTTTGGCGAAGGCCCTTGGCCTTAAAGGGTGTTATTTCGAACTTGTCGAAATGTTAACCCGTCATTGTTCGATCGAGGTTGAATTCTTCTTTGGCGAAGGCCCATGTCCTTAAAGTGTGTTATTTCGACTTATCGAAATGTTAACCCATCGTCGTTCAATCAAGGTCGAACTCTTCTTCTTGGCGAAGTCCCTTGGCCTTAATGGGTGTTATTTTGACTTATCGAAACGTTAACCCATCATCGTTCGATCAAGGTCGAACTCTTCTTCTTGGGGAAGGCCCTTGGCCTTAAAGGGTATTATTTCGAACTTATCGAAATGTTAATCCGTCGTTGTTCGATCGAGGTCGAATTCTTCTTCTTTGGCGAAGGCCCTTGGCCTTAAAGGGTGTTATTTCGAACTTGTCGAAATGTTAATCCGTCGTTGTTCGATCGAGGTCGAACTCTTCTTCTTTGGCAAAGGCCCTTGGCCTTAAAGGGTTTTATTTCGAACTAGTTGAAATGTTAACCCGTCGTTGTTCGATCGAGGTTGAACTCTTCTTCTTTGACGAAGGCCCATGGCCTTAAAGGGTGTTATTTCAAATTATCAAAATATTAACCCGTGGTCATTTAATCAAGCTCGAACTCTTCTTCTTTGGCGAAGGCCCTTGGCCGTTTGGGTGTTCCCTGGGGGAGTCCCAATTTGCTTAATTTTGCTTGTATTGGAGAATATGACGTATTTCCTGGGGGAGTCCCAGTTTGCTTAATTTTGCTTGCATTGGAAAATATTATGTATTTCCTGGGGGAGTCTCAGTTTGTTTAATTTTGCTTGTATTTGAGAATATGATGTATTTCCAGGAGGGGTCCCAGTTTATTCAATTTTGCTTGTACTTGGAGAATATGATGCATTTCCTGTTCGTGCATCTGGGAGAATGCTCCTGCTTCTATTCCATTAAGAAAAAGCGTTAGTTAAACCAATTAAATCTTTCGTTACCTCGATTTGATCTGTCGGCGAGTGGAGAGGAGTTGCCATGTTCACTCCTCTAGTTATGCTTTTAGTGGCCGCTGCCAGTTTGGCAAGGCCGTCTACTTCGATATCCTGTACTCGAGAGATTGGATCGAGCTGGCATTTGCCGAACTTGAGTAACGGCTTGCGAATCTCGGTGCGGTATTCTTGCAATATTTGTTTCTTGATTTGGAAAGTTTCTATGACTTGATTGACAATAAATACTCCGGAATATATCCATGTTTGATTGTTTCAAAGTTGTAGAATGGCTGCAGAACCAAATGCAGCACAATCCGATGAGAAAGCCGCCAATCTTGGTGCCTTTTTAATAAACTTTTACGTAATTGTAGCCCGCTACCCCCTTCCACGACACGTTTTTTCTTGCTCTATTTACTCTTTCAAGCTCTTGCAACTTCTTGTGAGCGAATTAGTTGCTAATCTCACATATTTAGCAACCAATTTACTATCGAAATCTGCTTATCACTTGTAGCCAACCATTCTATCTGTTTTATTTTCTTCGAAATATATATGCTTTAATATATAGAGCAGATTAAACGGCCGTGACCATAGCCATTCAGAAATGGCTTCTCTTTCTTTTTCTTCATATACTTCTTTATGGTCTCGTCCTAGCGCAGCTGACTGATTTATGATACTCTTCATGTGGTAACAATGGTAACTATATTGAAAATAGTACATACCAGAACGATCTGAACACGCTCCTCTCTTCCCTTTCCTCAAATATGAATAAATATGGTTTCTATAATGCTTCCATTGGCCAAAACATTGATAGGGCCAGTGCTATTGTGCTATGTAAAGGAGATGTGGAGTTGGAAGTACGCCGCGGTTGTGTCAATAACGTTTCTCAAAAGCTTGTACAGCTATGTCCTAACCAGAAAGAAGCTTTTGGTGGCTATGATGAATGCATGTTACAGTACTCGAATCAATCCATTCTAGGCACTACCTCATTTTCTACTAAATATTACTTGTAGAATACTGTAGTAGGAGTACTTCTCCATTCCCTCAATTTACAATAACAAGCATGGATTAAAGGGAGGAGAATTAAAAAATACGAATGATTAGGTTGAAGGTATCACTCACCTGGATTGAATATATTATCTATATATTTTTTAGAGATCTAGAGAAAACTAAAATTTTAACTAGAAAATCCTCACTGACTGCGCCAAATTGTTTGACTCAAAAGATATTAAACTCTTTTTGAGCAAATCAATCAGTAAAGAAAAAGAGGTAAATCCTAGTTAAAGATAATTAACTCTAGATCCGAAATGAGTGGGAGAAATTAAAAAAATATAGTCAAATATAAATGTTGGCAGCGATTATGATCAGATTTAATGACATAAGTAAAGATGCATTAAGTAACAAAAATATGAATAAAGGAAAAGATTCACCCGATCTTCAGTGAGACGGATCTTCTTTCATTTAATAAAGATCAGTGGTAGACAAATACAAGAACCTTATGACCATTTTTGGATCCGATGAAGGTATGAGATCACTGATCCTCTCAATTCTTTGTAGAGATGTGTTTACATATTTTCTAGGAAGAGAGAGAGGGAGACTGAGAGAGCCCCCCCGAGTGGGGAAGTCCTCCCCTCCTATTTATTTGG
>MU709197.1:66479-85052 GCA_026770625.1 Nicotiana glauca
GTTGCCCTGGAGGTACTTACGACATCAAACTAGGGCAGTTCTAGAACTTCTTAAGGTTTTAAAGGATAAAAGTCTAGGAGTCAATCAAGAACAATTAGGACTGCATTTAAAGAAAAACATTACAAGCTCACAGTCACCTCCCAAATATAACAAGTAAATGCACGTCTTCAAAGAACAGTCAGGTATTTAAGAGAAAATACTAGAACATGATATCTAGGTGAGCAGGGATTATACAGTATTGACTTAGGATAAAGTGTCAAAGACATATTTAGCTTCCCTATTGATTTTAAACCTGCTGAATCTGAACAGTCTCGAATAACAAAGTATAGTTTTATAGTTGCAAAATTTAAATCGCCCTAGAGGCTTGCATAAATGCATAACAGTGACGTTCTAAAATCATGGTATCTATATTGATTAGGAACACAGTCAAACAGAGAACAATTTTTAAAACGAATGACTTGAGATCCTATAGACATATTTTCTAGCGGTATTAATTACGGCAGTGTTTAAAGACTTATTTAGAGAAGTGAACATGTTAATTGAACCAATTCCAACATGAATTAAACTGATTTATTTAACTAAACTGATTTTAAGTTCTATAGGCATTATTTCTATTAGAGCTGATTTTAATTCCTATAGGCATGGTATATAGTTATTAAAGCTGACTCTTGAACTTATAGGCATGACACCTACGAGGACGAATGTGAATACATCATGTAACAAAACTGAACTTCAATTACATTATACTCTATAGGCATGACATCTAATTATAAGGCTGATTTTAACTATATGTGCATGATCTCTATTATTAAAGCCGTTTAGATCCTATGGGCATAGTTTTTAATATTGTGGAAGTAAAGAAAATATAGCAAATACATTTGAATTAACACAACCCTGTAGGTATGGTATCTACCTAGTTTACCCAATATATATAATTACCTACCCCTTTTTCAGTAATCACCCCAATGTTGTTTACAATAATTATTACAAACCAATGAATAAAAAAACATAAATGAACATAAGTTAATCTATAGAGAGCCTGCAGTTGGCCCAAATGACTTCCAAGCCTCCAATTGCCTCAAATATCAAAGTTCCATAAACAATTTCGTGTTCATGTGTGTCACAGTTCCCTAAGGATCTCAAGGATCCCTGGTAGTGCTCACACCTAAACCTTTTCATCAAATAATAACTGATTTGGTTGCAGTGTGGAAAGGCCAGCTCTGGCATTCCAGAGTTCAAAGAGATCTCACGAAACTCATGGCAGTACAGATGCCAAAGGGGCAGAACCTAATATTCTAGGAGTAATATGGGAGTGCATGATGAATTTGAAAGAGTTTGGTAAAATAGTTAGAAGTGAAAAGATTCGAAAACAATTTTGTTTTAAAAAATACTGGAAGTTACCAGTTTTTGAGAAGAATGCTCGGAGTAGGAACAACAGTTTTGAAATCATTCTTCAGGAAAACACACTTAAGAAACAATCCAATTAATCAAGGACTACCCAGACTCACTTAACAAGCATGCTTACAAACAAGGGTGAATGAGACTGGTAATCATATAGGGTTGAGAACACATAAATAAGGAAACTGATACAACAAATGTCCCGAACAACTAGGAGTATACTGAACAAGTTAGTCATAGACAGTTAAGACATAGGGAGAGAGTGTGACAAAATCATGTTGAAAACAAAGATATGTTGAACAGAATTGAACACAATGAGGACCAATTGAATGCACTAGAAGACTAAATAACTAACAAAGTCATACCAATTAAAGGGAAACTAGGTAACCATGCTGGACAAATATTAAAGAATTAGATAAAGTCAGTCATGTTGATTGCACATAAGGCATAATTTAGACATGCTTAATAACAACAAACAGAGAAATCAAATTGAATAACTAATACAGGAACAAGCATAGATGTATAGGCATAAAACACATAAAGTCGATTTTCAAATTCTAATTGACATACCAGTTAAAGAAGAGAACATAGAATGTAAAGCGAGTGCAGCTCAACATCTAGCCTTGGCTTACAGCCGGCTAGATCAAAGATTATCACAAGTAGCAGAAGAGAAAGAGAACTTTAGAGTGTAATGAGTAGTGATTTTTGAACTAATGTTCGTTGTTTAGAACTTAAAATAAAAGGGGTTTATATAGTAATCAAAATCTTATAAGATAAGAGATCAATTAAGTAGCAAATCAGGGAAGTCCCATAAAAATTAGCAAGTCTTCCCTTAATCAAGTGACAATTAAATCAACAGTAAAAGCATGCTAAGTATTTAAGGAAAATAATCAAGTAAGGTTTAGGTATAGAATAGGTAATTAGGGGTAAATGAACAAAAGTTTTAATTAAGGAAACAAATAAGTAAGAATTGGCAAAATACAAACAAGGTAAGAAAAAATAATTAAGGCAAGCAATTTAATCAAATCGAGTAGAGAGGTAGGAATCGAAAGTTTAAGGGAAAGCGTTCAAATCAACCCAGAAAATAAGGAATTCGGAATAATCAAAGAGAAAGTCATGAAAGAGTCAACATGTTTGGCATATAAAATAGGGTAAAACATGAATAGTCATTATTCCACATAACTTTAACAAAGCGAAAAGTTAAACAACATTGATTCAATAAGAAAGATACAGGTCCTGACATGAATAGTTAGGATTAACACAAGCAATATAGAATCAATGAAAGGGTTGAACTAAGAGACTCAGTAGAAGCATATTAAAACAAGAAAATCACGAGAAATCACAAGAATCTAAAGCAAGAACACACTCAGATGTACCAGTACTCAGAAACCAAATGAAGAACATCAGAAAATTAGGGTTTTCAATACGACCGGGCTAAGATTGTAGCAAAATAAAATTAGTCAAAACTATATGAGAAATAGAAGATTAAACACAAAAAGTCATCAAATAATTTGTAAAAGAAATTCCGAAAACCCTAGTTTAGGAAAAAATGAAAATCACTTGAAAACCATACGATCTTGTAAAGAATGTTAAGGTCATTGTAAAACTCACATAAAACAACCCGAATCACCTCAGATCTGTACAGATCTAAGAGGTTTAGAAAAAAAATTAGGATTTCGAAGAGAACACAAACAGAAGTGAAGAAATATGCTTAGAAACCCATAGATCGTAGTCAATATAGGACGACCTTACTCGGAATCACACTGGAATGGCCTGAAACAGGCGAGAGAGGAACCATAGATGCAAGTCAACTAGCCCAGGTCCCTTGAGGGCCCTGGAGATATCAAGATTAAGATGAGGGATGCCATTGGAGGCATGGGAGGTGGCGAAAAGTCACCGGAGATGGCCATAGACGAGGATCAGTGAGGTGATTAGGGTTAGGTTTTTGAGAGCATTTGACAACAGAGAGGGGTTTCAAGGCGGCGGGTCTTGTAAAATAATAGGGTTTGGGGGATCTTTTGGGTTTATTTTAGGAAGGGTTGATTGTGGTTGTTGATCTTTATGATCAACGGCCGGGATTAAAGGGTATTGGGACTGGATCCGGTATTTGGCATGTGGGCCGAGTGATTTTATTGGGGATTGGGCTGGTAATTGGGTTAGGTTGAGGTTGGATTGGGACTGAAATTGAAATAAAATTAGGCCATGTTTTAAATAGCCATTTTAATACTATATAATTTATAAAAATAATAAATAATTTACGAAAAAACTTTTGTGTACTAAAATAATTTAAAACAGTTGTTTAACATTTTAAAAATATAAAAGATAATTTTATACATCAATGATGTAATTATGCATTAGTAGGCTATTATTGCAAAGATATGCAGTTTAGCGTAAAAACATAATTGCAATTATAAAAAGGCACTAAAAATATTTAAATAATATTTTCTCATAAATAAAGAATTTAGATGACTATATCACCACAAAAATAATTTGAAGGATAATTATTGGAAATTATATAAATAAAAAGGAAGAAATAAATCAATTTGGAGCCTTTAAAAATTATGGAAATTGAGTATCAACTATATATCATGGAAATTGAGTATCAACTAAAAATTATGGAAATTGAGTATCAACTATAAAAATTATGGAAATTGAGTATCAATTTGGAGCCCCATATATATATATATATATATATATATATATATATATATATAAAATTGAGTATCAGCAGCTGCCCCTCTTTATCATGGAAGAATGAAAGAGTTTTCAGGTAAAGAAATGATGGCCAATTTTGACCGGATGGGATGTTTTGAAAGACAGAGGCCAAACTCTGGCCTTGAGTTGCCTACATATCCCTGGTCTTATAGGAATCAGACCATCTGTAGTTCTGGATTCATTGGCGGAATATACCAATAAAGTTATTGCAAGAGCAGATACGGGATACAAAAGCGACTATGGTGAGCGGTTAAGTTTTGAGACAGTTGAAGGAAATGGAGCGAGGTCGCTCCTGTTAGGATAGCGGTTGCTTGCTAGTCACCTGTAGGTTAAAAGATGTTGCCGACATGTATTTGCGCAAAAATTTAAACATGATGCAGATTCCCTTTGGACTATGAAGGTTGTCTTTGGACGGTTAAAGATGACGTCCTTGGTCCATGACGTCCTGGGCCATGAATTTTTTAATGAGGGATTTGCAGGCTATGAAATATTATTCTCGTATTCTCAGGCCATGCAGATGGTGCCTCCGAACCATGACGCCTTTGAATAATGATATGCAAATTTGAGGGATCCTCAAGCCATGGCATGGTGCCTTCCGGCTTTGAGGATGATTCGTTTTAGACTGTGATGCCTTTGGATAGATTGGTGATATTTCAGCCCATGATATGCAATAATATGATATTAACAAGACAAGGATTAGTATTGTGAAATAGAGGGCAGAGCTTAGCTCGATTGAAAAGCAAATATATAGTACTAGAAATAGAGCAATATTTGTGCAAAGAGGGACAGTTCTTAGTCCCATACGTATAGGGAGGCAAGGATTAGCTTCATGCAAATGGAGGCAGGGATTAGCCTCAAGCAGATGGGGAGGCAATGATTAGCCTCATACAAATATGGAGGCAGGGATTAGCCTCATGCAAATGGAGGCAGGGATTAGTCTCATGCAAATGGGGAGGCAAGGATTATCCTCGTGCAGGCATGGAGGCAGGGATTAGCCTTATGCAGGTATGGAGGCATGGATTAGCCTTATGCAGATAGGGAGGCAAGGATTAGCCTCATGCAAGAATGGAGGTAGGTATTAACTTTATGCAGGTATGAGGACAGGGATTAGCCTCATCAAAATATGGAGGCATGGATTAGCCTCATGCAGATGGGGAGGCAAGGATTGGCCTCGTGCAAGTATGGAGGCAGGGATTAGCCTTATGCATATATGGAGGCAGGGATTAGCCTCATATAAATATAGAGGCAGGGATTAGCCTCATGCAGGTATGGAGGCAGGGATTAGCCTCATGCAAGTATGGAGGCAGATATTAGCCTTATGCAGATATGGAGGCATGGATTAGCCTCATATAAATATAGAGGCAGGGATTAGCCTCATGCAGGTATGGAGGTAGGGATTAGCCCCACGCAAATAGGGAGGCAAGGATTAGCCTCATGCAAGTGTGGAGGAAGGGATTAACCCCATGCAAATATGGAGGCAAGGATTAGCCTCATGCAAATATGGAGGCAGGGATTAGCCTCATGCAAATAGGGAGTCAAGGTAGCCTCATGCAAATATGGAAGCAAGGATTAGCCTCATGCAAATAGAGAGGCAAGGATTAGCCTCATGCAAATATGGAGGCAGGGATCAGCCTCATGCAAATAGACAGGACAAAGCTTAGTACTATGCAAAGAGCGAGTAGCAAATAAAAGTAGTATATTTCTTAGCTGGAGATATATTTAGTGTCTGATGGCCGGATCGATAGAGAATTTTCTTTGTGTATACATGTTTGCGAATGCTATCGTTATGTCAAATATTCCCGCGTTCGAAGAAATATTGTAAGTTTTGTAAGGGGAGGTTGGTTCGTGCTTGTATCTGCTGGCCTTGCTTTGCTCCATTCTGGAGGCCTTTTTCGAGTTTCCCTAGGTAACACCTGACTGCTATGGAAATAAAATTTTCAAAAATATGCAATTATTGATAAAAATAGATTCATTTTATAAATATATTGATATATTAAGTGATTTTTTGACGAACTAGTAACTGTAACACATTTCAAGGACATTGCAGCTCTCTTATGTTAGAATTTTGAGGGTTCTCCTCAAAATTATGACCCAGTTTGGTAGATGATCTTTTGACCATTTGCGGATAATATGCCTTGCTGAACCTTCTTCCTCAAAATTCTGCACCAGTTTCTTAATCGATTTCTGACCGTCTGACATATGCTGGCGTTGGCTGGACTTGCTTCGGAATTTTAAGGGTCCTCCTTAAAATTTTGCCCCAGTTTCTGATCTTGGGGAAAAATGGAAATTTTATTATGATATGAACGAACCCATAAGGCTACCTATGTATCCCCTCTTAAACGAAATTAGGTCAAGCGTAGTTCAATTACATCATATGAGGAAATATAAATAATCTAAGCATAGTATCTCTTGATGGCATCTGAATTGATTGGTTTTGGCCAGATTACTCCATCCATTTCTGCAAGTATGAGTGCTCCTCCTGTCAGCACCCTGTGCACCATGTACGGACCTTGCCAATTGGGAGAGAATTTCCCTTTGGCTTCATATTGATGTGGGAGATCTTCTTTTGCACCAACTGACCTGGTGCAAATTGCCTTGGTTTGATCCTTTTGTTGAAAGCTCTGGACATTCTGTTCTGATAAAGTTGGTCGTGAAAAACTGCGTTCTTCCTCTTTCCGTCGATGAGGGCCAATTGTTCATAGCGACTTCTTATCCACTCTGCGTTGCCGAGTTCTGCTTCCTATATAATTCTTAATGAAGGAATCTCTACCTCGGCGGGGATGATAGCCTTGTACCATAAACCAACATGCAGGAAGTTATCCCGGTTGATGTGCGAACTATAGTGCGGTATCCCAATAAAGCAAAAGGTATCTTCTCGTGCCATTGTTTATGGTTCTCTACCATCTTCCTTAATATCTTCTTGATGTTTTTGTTGGCGGTTTCTACGGCTCCATTCAACTAAGGTATTTAGGCTGTGGAATTTTCGTGCGTGATCTTGAAAGTTTCACACATAGCTTTCATCAGATCACTATTGAGATTGGTGGAATTATTAGTAACAATGGACTCGGCAACCCCGAATGGGTAAACAATGCGATCTTTGACAAAGTCTGCGACGACCTTCTTGGTGACAGCTTTGTAAGATGCAACCTCTACCCATTTTTTGAAGTAATCAATGGCTACCAGAATAAACCTATGTCCATTTGAAGCAGTGGGCTCAATCAGACCACTAGCATCCATTCCCCATGCAGCAAATGGCCAAGGTGAGTTTGTTGCATGAGCTCGTTTGGCAGCACTTTTATCATATTGGCATGCACCTGCCACTGAAAGCATTTGCGGACGTACTAGACGCAATCTGTTTCCATGGTCATCCAAAAGTAACTGGCCCAAAGTATCTTCTTATCCATGACAAAACCATTCATGTGTGGGCCACAGGTCCCGACATGTATATCCTCAAGCAGCTTAGAAGCTTCCTTTGCGTTGATACATCATAGCAATCCCAAGTCAGGAGTTCTGCTGTACAAGTTTCCTCCGTTGTGGAAGAAGTGGTTGGAAAATCTCCAAAGTGTGCATTTCTGAGAGTGGTTTGCATGCTCTGGGTATTCTCTCTTTGATAAATACTCCTTGATGTCATGTAACCAAGGCCTTCCATCTGTTTCTTCCTCAACATGAGCACAATATGTCGGCTAATTATGGGTCCTCACCGGAATGGGATCAATATAATTCTTATCTGGATGTTGTATCATAGATGACAAGGTGGCCAATGCATCGACAAACTCATTCTGAATTATGGGCACATGTCGGAATTCTATCTTCGTGAACCTTTTTCTCAATTCCTGTACCTGGTGTAGATATGGAAATATCTTGGAATTCTTGGTGACCCACTCTTCTTGTACCTGGTGCACAAGCAAATCTAAATCCCCAATCACCAGCAGCTCCTGAATGTTCATGTCGATTTCCATTTGAGCCCTAGTATGCAGGCTTCATACTCCGCCATATTGTTAGTGTAGGGAAATCTGAGTTTAGTAGATACCGGATAATGTTGACCCGTTTCGATACCAAAGCTGCTCCAATGCCCACTTCTTTAAAGTTTGTAGCTTCGTCAAAGAAGATCCTCCAACTATATATACTTTGGTAATGTCTTCTCCTACGAATGATACTTCTTCATCAGGAAAATATGTTTTCCAGGGTTCGTATTCTCCTCCCACCATATTTTGAGCAAGATGATCTGCCAATGCTTGGCCTTTGACCACCTTTAAGCTACGTAGACGATGTCGAACTCACTCAACGGTATCTGCCACTTAGCTAACTTCCTAGTCGACATGGGTTTTTGAAATATGTATTTCATGGGGTCCATCCTGGATAAGAGGTATGTAGTATAAGCACAGAAGTAATGCCTCAATTTCTGAGCCGTCCAGGTCAAAGCACAGCAAGTGCGTTCTAGCTGAGAGTACCATGCTTCGTAAGGTGTGAAATTCTTACTTAGGTAATATATAGCTTGCTCCTTTCTTCCTATCTCGTCATGTTGTCCCAAAAAGCATCCGAAGGCTCCATCCAACACAGATAGATAGAGCAACAAAGGTCGTCCTGGTTCTAGCGGGTATGTCAAGCACCTGAAACTCGACGTCAAACCAAGTTGGCCCCATCTGCAAGCAAAGGTTGATTTCCCCGATTGTGGCCCTTTGGGACCCATCGAAAGCTTTCACGTTAATACTTCCTACTTGTATTTCATGGAAACCTTTGTCCAACCTTTTCAAAGTGTCCAAGGACAAAAATTAAGGCTTGAAACTCCGTCAACCAAGACCATGGAAATTAATTTTACTTTAAATTGCACTGTAATATACAATGCTCGGTTGTGATTTAGCCCCTCAGGTGGTGGCTCATCTTCGTGGAAGGTGATCTTATGACTTTCCAGTACTTGCCCTACCATATTGGCCATCTCTCCGCTGGTGATGTTATTGGGTAAATAAGCTTCGCTCAACACTTCCATTAAAGTGTTCTTATACGCCTCAAAATTTTGCAGCAGTGACAAGATAGATATCTAAGCTAGGGTTTTGTTCAGATGGTCAACGAAGGAATAATCCTTTTCTTGTACTTTCCTCTACAGGTCATCTGGCCCTGTTTCAATGACAGGTTGCCTGGTGGTGGCATCCTTACTTGGTCCTCCCAAGTGTTCAGGTGTATAGACTCTTACTGCCCTAATCATTCCTTGTGCAACATCAGATTCCTCTACATTTGCCTTCCCTTTTTGCCGTGCTTCGGCAACGTAATCCCAGGGTATTGCTTTTTAATCGAAGGAAGGTATGGTCGATACCGTCACTGTGAAAGGTGTGACCACCTCCAATTCAAATGAAGCAGGGTGGCTGCAGGCAGAGCCACATTTACCTCGAATGAAACTGATGTAGCTACCTCAACTTTGATTGGTAGCTGAGTCTGTACCACAGTAGGAGTGAGTGTTACCGCAACTTTAAAGTCATCGCCTTCTCGAATAAGCCCAAAAGACCCCTTAGGGTCCCATTCTTTATTTGTTTCTATCACATGTACAACACCTTTATGATCAGGGAGGGGGCTTGTTACGGACATTAGGTACGGCTTCCTTCGCCTGTATAACCTTATTGTCAATTAGCATCTGGATCTTATCCTTCAATATTCGCCACTCGTCAGTGGTTTGCCCTTTCATACTAGAATGGTACGCATAAGTTTTGTTCGTTTTTGACCCTGAGATGGATTTTCTAATACCACAGCGGGAATAGGAGTGACGTAACCCGCAGCTTTCAACCTTTCATACAACTGGTCGATAGGTGCAGCAATGGTGGTGTATTGTCTGTGTGTCTTGCGGTCAAAGTTGGGTCTTGGTCTTGGATAGTTTTGGTGAGTCGATGGTGACTGAAAATGGGATGGTTGGGAGTTATAGGTATGATGGACCGTGGCTGGTTGTGAATATCTAGGAGATGAGGGTTGATATGTAAACGGTAGTTCTTGGTACGTGGGTGGAGGTGTTTGATATGTGGGTGGAGGTGTTTGATATGTGGATGCAGGCGTTTGATATGTAAGTGGAGATTTTGGGCCCTGAGCCACCATTACTGCCCCAACATCTGTCTTTTTTGATATGCCGCCCGATTGTAATGCCTTATTTGTGGCTGGTAGTGCCTCAAAATTCGTTACCATCCCTTTCTTGATTCCTTCTTTTATTCTTTCTCCAAGTTTGATGAAATTAGAGAATTTGTGATTTTCGATAGCCATCAACCTTTCATAATATTGCGGATCATGTGCTCTGACGAAGAACTTGTTTATTTGTTCCTCGTCCAGAAATGACCTGACATTGGCCGCTTCTGACCTCCAACGAGTAGCATACTCACGAAAAGTCTCAGTAGGTTTCTTCATAAAATTCTGAATGTAGAAAACATCCGGTGTGTTCTATGTGTTGAACCTGAACCGTTGCATGAAATCTGATGCTATACTTACCCAATTGGACATTTCTTGGGATCTTGGCTGATGTAGCAGGACAAAGTATCTCCAGTAAGACTCCTCATAAAGAGTATCATTAGGATGTTTTCGTCTTTCCCGACCCCGACGAGCTTGTCACAATAGGCCCTCAGATAAACCCTGGGATCACATGTACCATCGAACATCTGGAAGTTGGGAAGTTTGTACCCCTCTGGCAGTTCCACATCTGGCTGTATGGATAAATCCTAATAGTTTAAACCTTTTATTCCTTTGTCGCCTTCGACGCCCTAAACTCGACTCGTCAACTTCTTGAGTTCTTCAACTATGTTTTTAATGAGCAGGTCCTTCTCGAAGGATTATGGTATATAGGAGATTGGTTGGATAGAGTGAGGTATAGTTTCCACATATATAGGGTTGCTCTGATGGGTACCAGGGACTTGGGTGTAATAATGGCCATTGGTTGAGTTTTGGGAATCGGAAATGGGTTGTGGTGTGTTTTGGGGAGTATGGTAAGTGGTGGTTGGTGGGTACTGAATTGGGTGATGGTGATGATGTGGCGGAGTTGGTATTGGTAAGGGATTGAGATTTTGGAGTGGATTTGCATATTAGTTTGGTGCGGGAGGATTTTGTGGATGTTGGTTTCATGTGTTTTGGGGAGGTGTGGGGTTCTTTATGTTATGTTGGTTGATGTCGGGGATATTCAGGGTGAGTGACAAGTTTGCCAAGTTGCGAACCTGCTCAAGTTCTCCTTGTAATTCTAAAATCATTTGTTCCAATCTCAAGACTATGTCATTCGGTGCTGGAGTACTCCATCCATCTGAAGTTTCTTTGTTCTCAACATTATCCTTTCGGATACCACTTAAGTCGTCCATTTTTGCTTTTCATTTACCTTTGATATTACTTGGAGGAGGAGAAGGTGGAGGGCCTCTAGATCTGGCATGGTACGTTAATGATACCAGTATGAGTGAACCAACCTAAGGGGATGGGAATAATCAAAATAAGGAAAAACAAAAGGTAACAAGTCCATGAGAATTTTAAAATGTTTGCCGTATTTAAACACATATTGAAAAAATATGAATTCGTGCCTTAATTTGGGATCCTCATTGTGCTCGAGGTAAGCCTAGCGACAAATAGATTTGGAGAACTTTAGATGCCAAAAAATGCTTTATTTCATAGCATGGAAAATAAACGATTCCCAAACGGCACTAAAATAATAGAAAAATAAGTCACTACTGGAACTTGGCCTTATTACATTTTAGGAAAGCAAATAAATCTAGCCTATTTGGTCCTAGAAGGACCTTCCCCAGATTTGATCTTCCTGAATCCATCATATAGGTCCCCCAGCTCACGCAGACCCATCAACAAGTAGGCTCTGGCCAGAGTCCTCCTTCAGTTCCTTTGGCGCTCTGGCAATCCTCGATCCGTTTTATGACATTATCTTCCAACTCCACGATTCCTCGCTCCAAATATCCCAACTTCCTGTTGAAAGTGACTGCCATTTCTTTCCATTCTTCGATCAACCTCACATTCCTTGCATGTACTTCCCGGTGCTCATTCTCAGAGTCGTGGACCCTCTTGCACAACCTGTTGTATTTGACTTAAGCTTCAGCTTCTTCGTATAAAGGTATATCCCTCTCAACCCGATTAGCACCAAGTGTAGAGCGTTGCTGGATATGATGATAAATTCGTCCGTTAGGAAACAATTCATCATCCATTGTACCTATTCCTCAGTCAAATTGTCGAAGAACTCTACCTACTCTTTGGCATTTTTTGGCTGAGCAAACTTGTCCGAAATGTAAGTCATCCGCTTGGGGTGGTGGAAGGCAATATGGTCGTCCCAAGCCCTTCATAGAAATTCTTGGTAATAATGACCCTTCTGAAGATGTTCCAATAACCACAACTGCAGCAACTGGTTACAACCCTCGAAATGCTGGACCCCTGTTTGACAATGCTCCAGAGCCCTATAGATGTCGGCTATGATCATGGGGACTATGGTGTATGTCTGTCCATTGATCCCTTCCATCAAAGTCTTGGCAACCATGGTCAACCTAGTGTGGATTCTTTCCCTTTTCATCAGGAATACTATCAGGCCTAAGAAGCATACAATGAACACGGATACTCTGGGGTGGATGTGGCCCTAAGAAGTGAGAGAGCTCATCATGGTAGGTACGGTAGGACTTGCTATGGCCATACCTCTCATACATATATTCAAAGGGTATGTAAGATTCCTTTAGGCATACTAGGTCAGCATTTTTCTTCAGCCCCATCATCTTAAAAATCCCTTTACCAGTACAGTTCTCCGATACCAATAACCCGGGGCTATCCCAAGTCAACCCCGCAAGCTCTCCAATTTCTTCTAGAAGTGATGTCATTTTTATGTCACTAAAACGGAACACAGCCCTTTCACTATCCCAGAATAAAGTGGCAGCCTCGATCAATCTTTTGTTTGGCTCAATGTCTAGTAGATAGGGCAAGTTACCCAGGTACTTTCTTACATGTTTCTTGTCACTTGAGGAAAGGTCCTCCCACATATTCAGTAGCAATTGTGGGATACTTCTAACCATACCGAATCTGGGGACCTCGTGCCTCATTTTCTGCAAAACAAAAGGGTTAGGTCTTTCTCCCCTCACAAGACTCGACTATTTATACATTCATGATCAGCATATTGGAATTTAGTTCTCCAAATTAATGCACAGAACGTGGTTATGTCCGTTAGGATTATGGGAACCTCGGTGGACTTTTGGATAAAGCTCATATTAAAGGATCATTATGTGGACAACATATTGATCTGACTAGGTTTGACCATGATGCATGCATAATTTCGATCAAGGAAAAGTTACTATGGGGTTTAGATTGGTACACTCAAGTGGACAACTTGAGGGGGAAAGACACGGAACCGTCGACTGCACCGCTGATCGACTAGTTTTACCGCAAATAACCCTTTCTGAATTTAAGGGTAATAAATAGGAAGAGTGCAACCACTCATCAAGCATTGCTATAAGATTTAATATGCATTAGTAGAATATGATATGAAGCATGATTTATGCAATAGTAAATAGCATGTCATCAAGTATTTGCACGTAGAAAAGATAAAGACAGTATTTAAATAATTGAAAGATAGTTACAGAAAAAGAAAACAAGGAGATAAGTCAGTTTCAGGAAAATAAAGAAATCATAAATGCTTGAAAGCATTTAAAATCAAATAAAGGGGGAAAGGGTACATGGGATAAAGCATGCTTGGACTAATTCATGAAAAAAAATAAGTTCGTTATGGTAAGAGCCTAAGATATGCCCAGCAGAGTCGCCATGGCATCGCGCACCCTTTTTTCCCTTCGCGAAGAGAAAAGTCCGGGTTCCGACATTCATGGGGGGTAATAACTCATTTCCTTTTGGGAATTTGGGTTTTGAAGAGTCGCCACCTAACAGATTATTCTATGTTAGGACACCTAGAGCGATTAACTCTTAGACTAGTTTGCATTACCGGAGATTTAGAGTAAGGGTTCTAAGTACCCTTGAGGGGAAGGTGTTAGGAACCCCTCTCAGTCCATAATGGTGCGTCCCCACCGAACTTAAACTTATGAATTAGTCCTTTTAACAAAGAAATAGCTTTAAAACTTACTTGCAAATAAAGGCATGTCATTGTAGGACTCAAGTAATAAGACAAAACGAAAAAGACTTGAAGAAGTTCCATACATATAAAAAACATTAAAGTTTTAACATCAGGAATTGGGAAAGAAGGGTCCTAGGTTGGTTAGCCTACATGATCACCCCACGCAATGCCCGGTATCACTCCTCAGTGAGGGGCTACACGTGATATTAACACGTAGTCATCATATCCTTACTACCCGATTCCCCCCTTGTCATAGCCTAAAGCACTCTAGCAACCTTTAAAATGTCCTATGCGTGCACTACCCGTCCTTTTCTCGTGGTCCTGGAGGTATTTAGGACCTCTAACTAGGGTAGTTCTAGAACTTCCTAATGTTTTAAAGGACAAAAGTCTAGGCGTCAATCAAGAATAATTAGGGTTGTATTTAAAGAAAACAAATTATAGGCTCACAGTCACCTCCCAAATATAATAAGTAAATGCACGTCTCCAAACAACAGTTAGGTATTTAAGAGAAAATCCTAGAAAATGATATCTAGGTGAGCAGGGATTATACAGTTTTGAATTAGGACAGAGTGTCAAAGATCTATTCAGCTTGCCTACTGATTTTAGACCTGCCGAATCTTAACAGTCTCGAATAACAAAGCACAGTTTTATAGTTGCGGAGTTTAAATCACCCTAGAGGCTTGCCTAAACGGACAATAGTGATGTCCTAAAAGCATGGTATCTATATTGATTAGGAACACAGTAAAATAGTGAACAGTTTTTAAAACGAATGACTTGAGATCCTATAGACATGTTTTCTAGCGATATTAATTAGGCCAGTGGTTAAAGACTTATTAAGAGAAGCGAACAGGTTAATTGAACCAATTCAAAAATTAATTAAACTGATTTATTTGACAAAATTGATTTTAAGTTCTAAAGGCATGATTTCTACAAGAGCTGATTTTAATCCCTATAGGCATGGTATCTAGTTATTAAAGCTGACTCTTGAACTTATAGGCATGACAACTACGAGGACAAATGTGAATACATGCTGTAACAAAAATGAACTTCAATTACTTTATGCTCTATAGGCATAATATCTAATTATAAGGCTCACTTTGACCATGTATCGTTTAGATCCTATAGTCATGATTTCTAATATTGTGGGAGTAAAGCAAATACAGAAAATACATTTGAATTAACACAACCCTATAGGTATGGTATCTACCCGGTTTACCCAATATATATAACTACCCACCCTTTTTTCACTAATCACTCCAATGTTGTTTAAAATAATTATTAGAAACCAATGAATAAAAATACATAAATGAACAGAAGTAAATCTATAGAGAGCCTGCAGTTGGCCCAAATGACTTCCAAGCCTCCAATAGCCTCAAATGCCAAAGTTCCATAGGCAATTTTGTGTCCAGGTGTGTCACAGTTCCCTAAGGATCTCAAGGATCCCAGGCAGTGCTCATACCTAGACCTTTTCATCTAATAATAACTGATTTAGGTGCAGTGTGGAAAGGCCAGCTCTAGCATGCCACAGTTCAGAGAGATCTCAAGAATTTCAAGGTAGTACACATGTAATAGGGTCAAAACCTAATATTCTAGGAGTAATATGGGAGTGCATGATGACTTTGTAATTCTTTGGTAAAATAGCTAGAAGTGAAAAGATTCAGAAACAATTTCTTTTAAAAAATGCTAGGAGTGACCAGTTTTTGATAAGAATGCTAGTAGTAGGAACAACAATTTTGAAATCATTCTTGAGGAAAACACACTTAGAAATAATCCAATTAATCAAGGAATACCCAGACTCACTTAACAAGCAGGCTTACAAACAAGGGTGAATGAGACCGGTAATCATATAGGGTTGAGACCACATAAAAAAGGAAACTGATACAACAAATGTCCAGAACAACTAGGAGTATTCTGAACAAGTTAGTCATAGACAGTTAAGACATAGGGAGAGAGTGTGACAAAATCATGTTGAAAACAAAGATATGTTGAACGGAATTGAACACAATGAGGACCAATTGAATGCACTAGAAGACTAAATAACTAACAAAGTCATACCAATTAAAGGGAAACTAGGTAAACATGCTGAAAAAATATTAAAGAACTAAATAAAGTCAGTCATGTTGATTGCACATAAAGCATAATTTAGACATGCTTAATAACAACAAAAAGAGAAACCAAATTGAATAACTAATACAGGAACAAGCATTGATGTATAGGCATAGAACACATAAAGTCGAGTTTCAAAATCTAACTAGAGACATACCAGTTAAAGAAGAGAGCACATAATGTAATGTGAGTGCAACTCAATATCTAGCCTTGGCTTACAGCCGGCTAGATCAGTGGTTATCACAAGTAGCATAAGAGAGAGAGAGAGAACTTTATAGTGTAAAGAGTAGTGATTTTTGAACTAATGTTCGTTGTCTAGAACTTAAAACAAGAGGGGTTTATATAGTAATAAAAAAGCTTAACAAATAAGGTAAGAGATCAATTAAGTAGCAAATAAGGGAAGTCACGTGTAAATTAGCAAGTCTTCCTTTAATCAATGGACAATTAAATCAACGGTAAAAGCATGCTAAGTGTTTAAGGAAAAGAATCAAGCAAGGTTTAGATATAGAATAGGTAATTCGGGGTAAATGAACAGAAGTTTTAATTAAGGGAACAAATTAGTAAGAATCGGCAAAATACAAACAAACAAGAAAAAATAATTAAGGCAAGCAATTTAATCAAATCGAGTAGAGAGGTAAGAATCGAAAGTTTAAGGAAAAGTGTTCAAATCAACCCAGGAAACAAGGAATTTAGAATAATCAAAGAGAAAGTCATGAAAGAGTCAGCGTGTTTGGCATATAAAATAGTGTAAAACATGAATAGTCAGAATTCCACATAACTTTAAAAAAACAAAAAGTTAAACACTGATCTAATGAGAAAGATACAGGTTTTGACATGAATAGTGAGGATGAACACAAGCAATATAGAATCAGTGAAAGGGTTTAACTAAGACACTCAGTACAAGCATATTAATACAAGAAAATCACGAGAAATCACAAGAAACCAAAGGAAGAACACACTCTGATGTACAAGTACTCAGAAACCAAATGAAGAACATCAGAAGGTTAGGGTTTTCAGTACAAACGGGCTAAGGTTGTAGCAGACTTATAAAATTAATCAAAAATATATGAGAAGCATAAGATTAAACACAAAAAGTCATCAAAAATTTTCTAAAGAAATTCCGGAAAACCTAGTTTAGGAAAAATGAAAATCACTTGAAAACCATACGATTCTTGTAAAGAATCTTAAGCTCGTTGTTAAACGCACTTAAAACAACCCAAATCACCTCAGGTCTGTACATATCTAAGAGGTTTAGAAAAAGAAATTAGGGTTTCGAAGAGAACACAAACAGAAGTGAAGAAATATGCTTAGAAACCTATATATCGTAGTCAATATAGGACGATCTTACTCGAAATCACAGTGGAATTACCTGAAACAGGCAAGAGAGGAACCATAGATGCAAGTCAACTAGCCCTGGTCCCTTGAGGGCCCTGGAGATGGCAAGATTAACAAGAGGGAGGCCATTGGAGGCCTGGGAGATGGCGAGAAGTATCCGGAGATGGCCATGGACGAGGATTAGTGAGGTGATTCGGATTAGGTTTTTTAGAGCGTTTGAGAGAAAAGAGGGGTTTCAGGGTGGCGAGTCATGTAAAATGATTGGGTTTGAGGGGTCTTTTGGGTTTATTTTGGGAAGGGTTGATTGTGGCCATTGATTTTTATGATCAACGACCGGGATTAAAGGGTATTGGGGAAATGGATCGGTTATTTGGAGTGTGGGACGGTAATTTTATTTGAGATTGGGCTGGTAAATGGGTTAGGTTGGGATTGGATTGGGGCTGAAGTTGAAATAAAATTAGGCCATGTTTTACATAACCATCTTAATACTATATAATTTATAAAAAATAATAAATAATTTTTGGAAAAAAAACTTTTATGTAGTAAAATGATTTAAAATAGTTATTTAATACTTATAAAATATAAAAAATTATTTTATGCATCAATGATATAATTATGCATTAGTAGGGCTATTATTACAAAGATATGCAATTTAGCTTAAAACAGTAAATGCAATTATAAACAGGCATTAAAAATTTTTAAAAACTATTTTGGCATAAATAAAGAATTTAGATGACTTGATCACCACAAAATAATTTGAAGGATAATTATTGGAAATTTTATAAATAAAAAGGGAAGAAATAAATCAATTTGGAGCCTTTAAAAATTATGGAAAAATTATAAAAATGCTCATGCATGCTTGTACCTACATATATGCTATTTTGAAAGTATATATATATATATATATATATATATATATATATATATATATATATATATATATATATATATATATATATATATAT
>MU709197.1:85974-113095 GCA_026770625.1 Nicotiana glauca
ATAGATACTCGTCACCATGCCTATACGTCGTACTCAACAATTAACACATAGCAAATAAGACCACAAATCCTATTCCCTCAAGCTAAGGTCTACCAAACACTTACCTCAATGCTACGAACACAATCAAGCCTCAACAACCGGTTTACCCCTCGCTTCCACTTCCAATTCGCTTGTATCTATTCACAATTTACTTAACGATATTAGTAAATGCTAAATAAACCAATTTTAATGCATGAAAATAGGTTTTCTAATGATTTCCCCCAAAAGTCAAAAATTGACCCCTGGCCCGCTTGGTTAAAACCCGAGGTTCGAACCAAAACTCGATCACCCATTCACCCATGAACTCAAATATATAATTTATTTTGAAATCAGACCTCAAATCGAGGTCCAAATTCCCAAAATTTTAAAATCCTAAGTTCAACCCAAAATCACCAAATTTCCCATGAAAAACCCTTGATTTTGAAATGAAATCATGTAAAAAGATGGATTAGATTGAACTGAATGAGTTAGAAATGACTTACCAATGATTTGGAAGAGTATGTGCCTTTGAAAAATCGCCCAAAGATGTTTTAGTATTTGAAGAGTTGTAAAAAATGGATGAAATCCCGTTTAAGTTATAATTTATACAGATGCAGATGTCGCAATTGCGACCAGGGGTTCGCAATTGCGACCCCTTGGAAAATCTGCTATCTTCGCAAATGCGAAGAAACTGTCGCATTTGTGACCCCTGAGAAATCATTCCATCTTCACAATTGCGATGGAAGACATCGCATTTGCGATGGGCAAGCTTTGCAATTACCACCCTATGCTCGCATTTGTGAAGAGGGCCTGTCCAGGCTTGGTTCATATTTGTGACGCCCGGGTCGCATTTCCCAAGCCTGAGAGCTTTACATTGCGAAGCTTGATCTCACAATTACGAGATCAGAGGCCCCGACAAATATACCAGATGCAAGCTGAAATTTCCTAAGTCCAATACACCCTCGTGTCATATCCAAAACTCATCTGAGTCCTTGGGGCTCCAAACCAAACATGCACGCAAGTTCAAAAATATCATACGGACTTGTTCATACGATCAAATCCTCAAAATAACATCAACAACTATGAATTAAACCTCAAATTCATGAAATCACTCAAGAACATTGAAATTTTTATTTTCTCAACTATAGGTCCGTTTTATACCAAACGAACTCCGATTCTTACCAAATTCCACAAATTTAATTAAATTATTATTTTAAACTTGTACCAGGCTTTAGAACCAAGATACGGGCCGGATACCATCAAGAAATTGCATCATTTCACTTCTAAGAACCTTTATATTTTCCAGCAAATAGTTTCTTTAAAAAACCTTTTCCCGGGCTTGGGACCTCGAAATTCGATTAAGGGCATACGCTCAAGTCCCATATTTTACTACGGACACTACGAGACCGTCGGATCAAGAGTCCGAGTCCGTTTACTAAGAATGTTGACCAAAGTCAACTTTAATCAATTTAAAGGCCAATTTTCTTATTTTACTTATATTTTACATAAAATATTTTCGAAAATGTGCCCGGACTGAGCTCGCAAATCGAGGTGAAACAAAAGGTTTGTAAGGTCTCGGAACATAAAATTTACTTTTAAAATGAGTGATGACCCATGGGTGATCACAGGTATGTAAAAAGGTATTTAAGATAAATAGAGAAGTAATTTATGTCTTCTTAACTTTTTAGTTTTGGAGTTCCACTTTTATAATAATAATAAGAGTTCATTAGTTATTTATATTAATATGACACAAACTGTTCAACTAATATAGGCCCTGCATAAGCCAAATACTACAGAATTTCTCTTATACAAGTATTCAACTTAAATGTTAAACTTGACCATTGATCATATAGGGAATTCTCATAAGAAGCAAGAACAAATTCTTTCCTTCTCCTCCCTTTGTTTTAGGTATAAGTTATTAACATAGGATGTCTAAAAATATTAGCATCCAACCTAATAACAAATGACTAAATTTTCTACACATCAATCAACCAAGATGATTGTACCATCTGTTTTCCCCTAAGAGCTATAGGAGTGCAATATTTCCACGTACTAACACTGCATGACATAAAAAATTACGTTATAACACTATATGTATATCTCTTTGAATAACAATAAATGTCACGATTCGAAATTTCCACCCTCCGGATCGTGATGGCACATATCATTTCACTTACTAGGCAAGCCAACATTAGAGATTCAGTAAGACAATTCTTATACATTTCAATAATTAACACAAAATTAAGCGATAACGAGTTAAAATGAAAGCGAAAATTCATAAAAGCCTCAAAATATATATATATATATATATATATATATATATATATATATATATTTTCTACTACCCGGAACTGGAGTCATAATTTACAAACTTCTAAGATTTCACTACAAGTAAATGTCTGAAAAAAATACAAATGTTTTCGAAATGAAAGAAACATTAAAATGAAATGTCTAGAAGAGGACTCCAAGGTCTGCGGACGCACGCAGAACTACCTTGGGTCTCTAATAGGACGGATCCAGTAGCTAACCTCACGTTCTGCTCGGGCCAGCACCAAAATCTGCACAGGAAGTGCAGAGTGCAGTTTCAGTACAACCGACCCCATGTATTGATAAGTGTCGAGTCTAACCTCAGCGAAGTAGTGATGAGGCTAACACAAGACACCTACAAATAAACCTATATAGTATAACAATATATATACTGATAACAACAATAAAAGAAGCATAAGTGATATTGATAGGGGGACATGCTGAGGGGATCGCAAGATAAAGGACCACAACAGTAATAAGCACTTTGATCAACCGATATACTTTGAGCAAATAGGAACAAGTAACCACAGTAAGGAAAAATGCACGGCATCACCCTTCGTGCTTTCACTCTCAATCTCGTCATATGAATCAATAGAAATGGCATGGCATCACCCTTTGTGCGTTAACTCTCTTATAACATGCCACAACGTCATCCTTCATGCATTAACACACACAATATGGCACGGCATCACCCTTCATGCATTAAAACTCATAAAACATGGCATGGGCATCACCTTTTGTGCACTAACACTCATAAAATATGGCACGACACCATCCTTCATGCATTAACACTCTCGCTTACCAAAATAATGAACAATAACAACAGGGAGATAGAAATGACAAGAACAAGTCTTACTTCAATATTTGGTTCCACAATACCAACCTAAACTTTGAGTCAATACTCAATCAATACAACAATCCGTAAACATGACAAAAATGATCAACACAACGATTAACGAGTCTAAGCATGAATAATATGACCAAGGAAAGAAACAAATACAAGAATAAGACCCAACCATATGCTATAACCCGACAACGCATAGGTACTCGTCACCTCACCTATACATTGTACCCAACATCTAAACATGTAACAAATATACAAATAGGTCATAATCCCTCAAGCCAAGATTAACCATGACACTTACCTCACTCCATCGACAAAACTCAAAACTCAACCACGACTTTTCCCGTCAAACAAGCCTCCGGACCAATAGAATCTATAAAATTACCAACCCAATGATTCAAATTAAACTTGGGAACTACCAACAATTGCAAAGAATCCAATTTAGACAATTTTTGGAAAAGTCAACACTCGTGCCCAATTAGTCCAAACCTGAAATTCGGACCAAAATTCGATAAATCATTCACCTCCGAGTGTGGATATATAATTGTTTTTGGAATTCGACCTCAATTTGAGGTCTAAATCTCCAATTTTTGAAATCCCTAGTTTCTACCGAAAAAACCCCAATTCTACCACGAAAACCTTGGATTTCAAGTTGAAATCTTGTGAAATATAGTTAAAGTGTCACAACCCAAAATCCACTAAGGGTGGTGATGGCGCCGGACACCGCTGTCAGGCAAGCCAACCAAAAAATGCTTAGTCAAATTCTCGTTTTAATAATTTTGAAAACTATAATTTTCCTTCAATTTTACTAGAAAAAATAATCATTTCAGATTAAATATAAATGTTAAGAAGATAATATAAGATACCCTATAATCATCCTAGAACCCGGTGTCACAAGTGCATGAGCTATCTCTAGGAAGCAATATAATACAACAACCGTCCGGAATACAAATTGGACAGAAAGTAAATACAATAATCTGAAAGAGACTTTACTGGCTGTGAGTCGTCTCGAGAAGTGTAGCTCACCTAAGTCTCTGTATCAACCATACTGCTACGCCCACTAGGCCACTAGAGATGCTGTGCCTGTGCAACAAAAATGCATAGCAAGTGTAGCATGAGCACGAAAATAATGTGTAATCAGCAAGTATCCCGTCTAATCTCGAAGAAGTAGAGGCGAGAAGCCGACTTTGACACTTTCTAGGGGTCCAATAATAATATACCAATAATATATTAAATCTAGGATATTCATAAAAATGACTTTAACTCAATAGCATGAGGGAAATAAACAGTTCTTTTATTAATAGGAGATTTCCAGGTTCATTTTCATTATTTAAGCATTTAGCTCAGGACAGGGAGAACAATTATCAACATCTATAATCTCAAGGCAAGCAATACAAGCATGCGCAAGTCATGCCGAGGTCGTACAACCCGATCCAACAATATTTAAACTGTGCACTGCCAGATGGTCTAATGACACAACCCATATATGCATCTATTACCTTGCTTGCGAATCATACATGCGACGCGGTCAAATATAAATAATCAATCACCCTCCTCGTGAAACATACATATGACGCAGGTACACATAGAAACACATATTCGAACAGTCAATCAAGACTTTATTAAGGAAACAATTATTCAAGGAGGTGTAAATTTCTCTTTTAGAAGTCAAGAAAAAAGAAGTTTAACTCTTTTAGAAAATCATTTGCCACTTCGATATGATTTAAGCAATTTAAACTATCAATAAGGTTACAATCATTACAAGTAAGTATGTTTTTAGGTCCTAGACTACTCGGACATAAGCATAATAGTATCTATGCACGGACTTTCGTCACCTTGTACGTACATAGCCCCCACAAACAGTAGCATATATTCTATAATGACCCGACGGTCATTTTGAGTACTAGCGCTCCATTCAGCAGTTGGAGGCCATGAATAGCTTCATTTCAGGTATTATGACTTGTACGCGTGGTTGGAATTGAATTTCGAGAAGTCCAGAGTTGATTTGGGAAGAGAATTCTTATTTCGGAAGCTTAAAGTTGAAAGAATGAACTAGGATTGGAATTTTGAGTAAACGACCTCGAAATTAGGATATAAAGGTTCCAGAAGGTTCGTATGATAATTTTGAACTTGGGCGTATGACCGGATTGGGTTTTGGATAACCCGGGAGCATTATGGGGCCTATTTTGGAAGTTAGCATTTTGGAAGAAATTTCTTAAGTTTGGCTTGAAGTGAATTTCAGTGTTATCGATGTCCGTTTCGGATTTTGAGACTGGGAGTAGCTCCGTATGGTGATTCTGGAGTTGGGAGAGCTATCGGAAGTGAATTCGGAGGTCCCTAGGTCATTTTGAAGCCATTTGGCTAAAGATAAAAATTTGAAGGTTTTTGAGAAGTTTGACCGGAAGTGGACTTTTTGATATCGGGGTCGGAATCCAATTCTGAAAATTGGAGTAGGTCCATAATGTCAAATATGACTTGTGTGCAAAATTTGAGGTCAATCGGACATGATTTGATAGGTTTAAACATCGGAAATAGAAGTTGGAAAGTTCAAAGTTCATAAAGCTTGGATTGGGGATTGATTTGTGATTTTAGCGTTGTTTGATGTGATTTGAGGCCCCGAGCAAGTCCGTAACGTGTTTTGGGATTGGTTGGTAGGTTTGGTTAAGGTCTCGGGGGCCTCGGGGGGATTCCGGGTGGTTAACGGATCGAAGTTGGAATTTAGAAGAGAGCTGAAGGCATCTGGTTGCTGGTATTTTCGCTTCTGCGGTTAGTTGACCGCAGAAGCGGACGGGGAGCCGCAGAAGCAATTTTTGGTCCAAGGCTTGAGGATCGCAGATGCGGTCAAGGTTCCGCAGAAGCGGGACCGCACCTGCGGAGAAACGATCGCAGAAGCGGTTGGGAGTATATTGGGGAGGGTCGCAGATGGGGTCAAAGGTCCGCAGAAGCGGGACCGCATCTGCGGTTGGCACGTCGCAGAAGTGGAAAGAGGCTAGGCCAGGGGATGTCACAGAAGCGGCGGATTGTCCACAAAAGCGGAACCGCTGATGCGGTATTTTTCCGTAGAAGTGAAAGTATCTGGAGCAGTGAGGTTGATTTAAATTGTGAGATTGAGTTCATTTCTCCCGTTTCTTCATGGCTTGGGCATTTTTTGGGGAGCTTCAAGAGGGGATTTTTGTCGTCAATGTTAAGATAAGTTATCCCCATCACTTTTGAGTTAAATACATCAATTATATATGGATTTAAGCATGAAAATTAGTGTAAAATTGAGGTTTTGGAGGAAAACCTAGAAAATTATATTCTTGGAATTTAGCCACGATTTTGGGTACGGAATTTAGAGAAAATTATATTTTTGAGTTCCTAAGGTCATGGGTAACCTTTATCTTCGAGAAATTTCAAAATCCGGGCATGTGGGCACGAGGGCATTTTGGTCATTTCACTAAGTGAAGTTGGGAATTTGCATAATTTGAATTGTTAACAAGTATTTGAGCATGTTCTCATTAATTTGTCGTTAATTGGCTAGTTTTGGTGCATTGTGCGTCGGTTCAAGCCTTCTGAAGAATGTAGAGTGTCGGTTATTAGTCTTCGGAGCGAGGTGAGTCTCCTTTCTAATCTTGGAAGGGGGAATGTACCCCATAGGTGAAATAATTGATTATGTGATCCTATATGTGGGGGCTACGTATGCACGAGGTGACGAGAGTCCGTGCGTAGCTACTATTATGCTATTGTCCGGGTAGTTAGGACCCATCAACATGTTATACTTGGATTAATTATGAACCCATTGATGACTTGAATTGTTTAAATCACCTTTGATTAGTAAATGAATTTAAAAAGAGATTAAACATCATTTCCTAAATTGTTAAACAGAGAAATTGCCTTAATTAGATAAATATCCCCGATAAATTTTTAATTGGCTATTTGAGCATGTATTTTATATGTACATGCGTTGCATGCATGATTCGCGAGCAGGGTATGTGTTTATTTATGGAACGGGCCGAACACCTAGGCAGATTTAAACTGATGCATCTATTCGTTCGGGCCGCTCGATCCTCGGCATCGCACTGTTTACATTCTTGTTGGATCGGGTCGTCGCCTCGGTGTGAATTGTGCATGTTATTTATCGCTTGAGAATTGTAAACGTGGATTTGGCCCTTCGTGGCTTGATATAAATTGATAAGATAATAAAAAATAAACCTTGGAAGCCCTTGCTTAATTGTTGAAGGTGTTTACCTGTTTTCTGGCTTCGCGAATATGAACTACTTTGTAAATCCATGATTTTTCTCGTATTTTTAGAATATTATTAATTGAACTCTAGTGAGTGTCGGAGTTGGCCATCTCGTCTCTACTCCTTCAGGATTAGGTGGGATACTCACTGAGTACACGTTGATTACGTACTCATACTACACTTTTGTGTATTTTTATTGCACATGTATTTACACCTCTAGCAGCCTACTGGGCGTAGCAGCATGGATGACTCTGAGACTAGGTGAGCTGCATTGTTCGAGACGACCCGCAGCTAGTATAGTTTCCTTCAGCATTTTTATTATTTATTCCTTGTCCACTGTATTTCGGACAGAGGATGTATTTTATTTTACTTATCGATATTTGCTCATGCACTTGTGACACTGGTTCTGGGGATATATTTGGAAATCTTAAAAGTTGTTTTAAATATTTCATTATTTATTCGGAGGAATATACTGAGTCTTGTTTAAATTGTATAAAAGAAATATTTTGAAAATTGTTATGACGAGGATTTGATTAAGTATTCTAGTTGGCTTGCCTGACAGAGGTGTCCGGCGCCACCACGATCCTTAGTGGATTTTGGGTCGTGACTACATGGTATCAGAGCAGTAGGTTCCCGTCGATCTCACGAGTCATAAGCAAGTCTAGTAGAGTCTCGCGAATCGGTACGGAGACGTCTGTACTTATCCTTAGGAGGCTACAGGGCTGTTAGGAGTATTTGCCTTCTTGATTTCCTTCTCGTGCAGTTCGATTCCTTTGAGGCTTATGCCTTTGATTTCTTCCTACTCAATCTTACGCGAGCACTTGTTATAAATCGAAAGTTGAAGAATTGAAATGGCACTACAGATGTGGTGCGGGATGATTCTCCTGGCATAGTTGATCTGACTATTATGGTCGCCTTGTGGAAGGATATTCCATTGTTTCAGCTCAGTAACAGAACTTCTGAGAGCCTTGAGGCTAGGCACAGGTTGCCATAATGCTTATGAGCGATTATTCCGCAGTGTTGTTGTGATGGTAGGGTGTTTGCCCACGTGTCGGGGTAGTTAATGAATTGAAGGGAGGTTAACTCAGTGTGTAATCAAAGGGATTCAGTATTTTATTCCCGGGAGGGGAATGATAATTGAACTAAGGATGGTCAGGTGTGGACTTGTTGAAGTAATGGAACGTGGTAATTGCAAGAGTGGTGGAGTTATCCTCTATATGGGGATGCTATTGTCCTAATTGAATGCTTTAAGTTTGTCGGTGTTATAATCTGCTACAATTCGCCTTGGGGCAAGATATTGTGAAATAGTATTGGAGATACAACTATTAGATATCGCAGGGTATGATGGTTCTGTATTTAATCAGTATTTCAAGATGTTAGCGGTTCAATAAAGGCGACCTTCGGAAAATTTTGGGGCTAGTAGCAAATTGTGGATTCGAGTTCTATGAAGATAAATTTTATTAAGACAATGACTGGGCAGCAAAAGATGAGAAAGGTATGTGGGAAGGGTCAGGCGGAGTTTTAAACTTCTAAAAGGCCAGGCTTAGGGAGCGCAGGCCGAACCGTTGATTGAAGGAGTGAGTTTGCCCAAAGTAGCAGAGTGGCGGTGCTGTATGGGGCCTAGTAGTAGGATGACTACGCACCTAAGGATAGTTTGGAAGGATCTGGGATCTTAGTGTCGGGCAATGGAAGTCTGTAGAGTTAATTTGAAGCATGAGGTTGTTATACGGCAGGAGATTTGGTACGACGAAAAGGAACTGCTTGAAATGAAGAAAGATGTAGCATGACTTTGAAGTGGAAGGATGTTGTTGCGCATTTAATGGGTGTCCACGAGGGGTAAATGGACGGGTACAGCTAGGGAGTGAGCTTGGACTCAGGAGGGTTATTTCCTGTGAGCAGTTAGTGGTCGCGTGGTTGGCGAGGCTTCTGCGAAGAGTTCTACGGGTTATGCAGCAAAGGGAACTATTGTGTGGATCTTGTTAAATGATTTAGAGTATCAAATTGGGTTTCTACGGTAAGATATCGAGAATGCTGGCAACTGATTGCGCAAGGTTATGTCAATAAGAGATTAAGGATCCTGGCGAACTCCAGAGTTTCGTAATAGTGGTTTCGAGCTAAGTGGGAGAGTCCCACTGTCTATGATTGGGTTGTATGGTTAACTACTTGTGAAGTTTCTGGTGATTAGCATATGGATGGGTTATTTCAGCTACGGGAAAGGAACATAAGTGGTAATTTGATCAAATAAATTATTAAAGGTGTGCTATCGTTGGCCTTATTGGCCCATGTTCAGACTTGGGGAGTGATATTGTCGGGTCCTCCATTGAGAATCATAGAGTTGATTATATTCGGGCCAAGTCAGAGTGGGCAGCTCTTAACAATGGTCCTAGCGGATTCAAAGAGGTAAAGTGTGGTGCCTAATGGTTTCAAGCCTACAGGTACGGTCAAGAACCAAGCTTGGTAGTGTCCTATGAGAAGAGGCGCAAAATGTTCTATGATGTTGTCTTGCGATGTAGCAATGAGGAGGTACGAAATGGTTCATGGGATTTGAGGCAGCAGGGTCTCGTGGTTCGAGGTCACTTGGGATAAGCGCGGATGGATTATGTTATGGTTTGAATAGAGTTGGTATTATTTCTAAGGCAATCAAGGATAAATTGGAAGAAGATAGATTTGTTAGCCGTAGTTGAAATGGCACATTGGGGCCAGCGATTAGTTTGTTCCGCGTGATCAGGTCATGTGTGTGGTTTGTGGCGGTACGTGTAAGGCTTGTCAGCTGTCGTAACTGATGTTGTTCAGAAGCATTCTTCCGTTATGGCTTGTTAAGTGGAAGCAGATTCTGGAAGGGCTATGGTGGCTTGGACCACTAATCGCAGATTTGCATATTCTACGGTTATGGGAATTCACCTTTGTGTTGCTATAATTCCCCTGAAGTGAGTTAAGTGCAGAGTTCTTATATGATGAAGTGTTGAAATAATAACGGTTTTGGAGTTATGATGAAAATCGTGTTCTATCGTATATTGGCACGTTGGGTGCGGTGAGAGGTATGGAAGTTTGGAACGAGAATCAAAGTTGCAGTTCGGTGTGGACAAAGATGTCACAAGCTCGAATAGGCCGGAAAGGAGTTTCGGTGTTTAGAGTAAGTTGGGACTGTCTTCTGCGTCACCTGAGATCGGTGTTTTGTAAAGGGGGCTTGTATTATGGTTAAGGATTCTGATCGCTTTTCAGCGTTAGTGCGGCCGATGGTTTGGATGAGCGGACACGTTATTTAATTCAGAATATTTTTTGGAGCGTGCCCCACGGGAGGCTTGTATAAGCGTGACATGTAATCACTTGATTAACTGAAGATTTAAACCAAGTATGAGGATTGTGGTAATATCATTAATTTGAGAATTTAGGCCTGGAGGGCACTTTGTTTATTGGGTTATGAACTGAGGAGGTTGCTCCAGTTATGATGGTTGTTTTTATGTGTTATGAGGAAAAGTGAGTTACCATGGACCTTTGAAAGGTCATTAGCCAAGTTGGTGCAATCAGAAATCGGCTTGAGATCAGTGGATTGATTAACATGTAAACAGGGCTTTATATTAGGCCTTTTGTGTTCATTTCAGTAACGCGCTCCTTATGGAGTAGTCAGGGTGTTATCTCGTTGTCAGATAATTCATGTAGTGATGCATTGCGCCGTGTGAGTTGTGAGACGGCCTAAGAAATTGTGTATGTATCGAGGATCAGCGTGGAAATGATGTATTGTGAGCAAGATGGCTCTTGGGATTCAGATTTGTATATCGCGCCTCAGTTGTGCTTGAGTTTCGTAGCTTATGGCGCTATATGTCCCTCAGGGATGGTATTATGCACTTAGCGTGCTCGTGACCAAATTCGATATCTTGTTGTAATGGGCAGCTTGGCCCGATGTATCTCTTTATGTAAGTTCTACGTGTGGATCGGGTGGCACGCCGCCATGATTATATTGTGATGATCGGGTGGCACGCCGCCATGGTTGTGATGTGTGGATCGCGTTGCACGCCGCAAAAGTGTGATGTTGAGTGTAGTTTTCTATATGCTAATTTTGTATGTCCTGCTTCCTATTTTCTAGGGAAAGTCCGTAGTAGTGCGGGAGTTAGATACTTCCTTCCAGAGTTCGTTTTCCTTTGGCATTGCGTTCGAATTGGTGGCCTATTGATGCATGGTAGCATCATATGAGATTTTAACAATTTCTGGGTGAGACGAGATTTTCAGACTTAGGATCAGAGCAATCTGATTATATAAAGTATATTAAGGAGCAAAGATCATTATTTGGTTCAGAATGTGGTAATGTTTCTTGTTAGAAGTATAGACTCAATGATTGGTTGACGCGACAGTTGACTGTGAATTTTGGCACATCTCATCCGTCGTGGCGGTATTGTAAGAGCTAGAGTAAGACTTGCATGTCATAAGGTGCAATGGGAGCATCTGATTCATTGATTTTTTGGCTAAGTTGATTATAGAATATTATGGTAATCCTGTGGACTAAGTGTCGCAAAGTAAGAATCCAGCAAAGTTATGCAGTCATGTTTGAGTACATTGAGTGGTGGTTGATATGGTGGTCGTATGTTGAAAACCGGGCCTGGCATAGGATTCCGGATGCTGGAATCGGGCTCTAAGGCTCATTTGCTTGAATAAAAAGGGAATATCTTCAGAATTTATCGAGCTAATGTGCTCAGCTAAGTTGTGGTAGCACGGGAAGGTGCATGAGGTGCTAAACAATGATTTCAGACTACTTCCGTATAGTTCTCAGCACGTTCGAGGATGAACGTATATTTAAGTGGGAGAGAATATAACGACCCGACCAGTCGTTTCGAGTACTAGCGCTCCGTTCATCAGTCGGAGGCCATGAACAGCTTCATTTCAAGTATTATGACTTGTACGCGTGGTCGGAATTGAATTTTGGGAAGTCCAGAGTTGATTTGGGAAGAAAATTCTTATTTCGGAAGTTTAAAGTTGAAAGAATGAACTAGGATTGGAATTTTGAGTAAACGACCTCGGAATCGATATCTGAAGGTTCCAGCAGATTCGTATGATGATTTTAGACTTGGGCGTATGACCGGATTGGATTTTGGATAACCCGGGAGCATTTTGGCGCCTATTGTGGAAGTTAGAATTTTGGAAGAAATTTCTTAAGTTTAGCTTGAAGTGCATTTCAGTGTTATCGATGTCCGTTTGGGATTCTGAGACTGGGAGTAGCTCCGTATGGTGATTCTGGAGTTGGGAGCGCGATCGGATGTGAATTCGGAGGTCCGTAGGTCATTTTGAAGCCATTTGGCTAAAGATAGAAATTTGAAGGTTTTTGAGAAGTTTGACCGGAAGTGGACTTTTTGATATCGGGGTTGGAATCCAATTCCGAAAGTTGGAGTAGGTCCGTAATGTCAAATATGACTTGTGTGCAAAATTTGAGGTCAATCAGACATGATTTGATAGGTTTAAAAATCGAAAAAAGAAGTTGCAAAGTTCAAAGTTCATAAAGCTTGGATTGGGGGTTGATTCGTGATTTTAGCATTGTTTGATGTGATTTGAGGCCTCAAGCAAGTCTGTAATGTGTTTTGGGATTGGTTGGTAGGTTTGGTTGAGGTCTCGGGGGCCTCGGGGGGATTCTGGGTGAATAACGGATCGAAGTTGGAATTTGGAAGAGAGCTGAAGGCATCTGGTTGCTGGTATTTTCGCTTCTGCGGTTGGTTGACTGCAGAAGCGGCACCGCAGGACCAGACGGGGAGCCACAGAAGCGGTTTTTGGTACAAGGCTTGAGGACTGCTGATGCGGTCAAGGTTCCGCAGAAGCGGGACCGCATCTATGGAGAAATGATCGCAGAAGCGGTTGGGAGTATATTGGGGAGGGCCGCAGATGCGGTCAAAGGTCCGCAGAAGCGGGACTGCATCTGCGGTTGGCACGTCGCAGAAGCGGAAAGGGGCTAGGCCAAGGGATGTCGTAGAAGCGGCAGATTGTCCGCAAAAGCGGAACCGCTGATGCGGTATTTTTCCGCAGAAGCGGAAGTACCTGGAGCAGTGAGGTACATTTAAATCGTGGGATTGAGTTCATTTCTCCCATTTCTTCATGGCTTGGGCGATCATTGGGGAGCTTCAAGAGGGGATTTTTGTCGCCAATGTTAAGGTAAGTTATCCCCATCACTTTTGAGTTAAATACATCAATTTTATATGGATTTAAGCATAAAAATTAGTGTAAAATTGAGGTTTTGGAGGAAAACCTAGAAAATTATATTCTTGGAATTTAGCCACGATTTTGGGTATGGAATTTAGAGAAAATTATATATTTGAGTTCCTAAGGTCATGGGTAACCTTTATCTTTGAGAAATTTCGAAATCCGGGCACGTGGGCCCGAGGCCATTTTGGTCATTTCACTAAGCGGAGTTGGGAATTTGCATAATTTGAATTGTTAACAAGTATTTGAGCATGTTCTCATTAGTTTGTCGTTAATTGGCTAGTTTTGGTGCATTGTGCGTCGGTTCAAGCCTTCGAAAGAATGTAGAGTGCCGGTTATGAGTCTACGGAGCGAGGTGAGTCTCCTTTCTAATCTTGTGAGGGGGAATTTACACCATATGTAAAATAATTTATTATGTGCTCCTAAATGTGAGGGCTACGTACGCACGAGGTGACGAGAGTCCATGCGTAGCTACTATTATGCTATTGTCCGGATAGTTAGGACCAATCAGCATGTTATACTTGGATTAATTATGAACCCATTGATAACTTGAATTGTTTAAGTCACCTTTGATTAGTAAATAAATTTAAAAAGAGATTAAACATTATTTCCTGAATTGTTAAACAGAGAAATTGCCTTAATTGTGTACCTGCGTCGCATGCATGATTCGCGAGCAGGGTATGTGTTTATTTATGGAGCGGGCCGAACGCCTCGGCAGATTTAAATAGATGCATCTATTGGTTCGGGCCGCTCGACCCTCGGCAGTGCACAGTTTACATTCCTGTTGGATCGGGCCGTCGCCTCAGTGTGATTTGCGCATGTTATTTGTCGCTTGAGAATTGTAAATGTGGATTTGGCTCTTCGCAGCTTGATATAAATTGATAAGATAATAAAGAATAAACCTTGGAAGCCCTTACTTAATTGTTGAATGTGTTTACCTATTTTCTGGCTTCACAAATTTGAACTACTTTATAAATCCATGATTTTCCTCGTATTTCTAGAATATTGTTAATTGACCTCTAGTGAGTGTCAGAGTTGGCCATCTCATCTCTACTCCTTCGGGATTAGACGGGATACTCACTGAGTACGCGTTGATTACGTACTCATACTACACTTCTGTGCATTTTTATTGCACAGGTATTTACATCTCTAGCAGCCTACTGGGTGTAGCTGCATGGATGACTCTGAGACTAGGTGAGCTTCATTGTTCGAGATGACCCACAGCTAGTATAGTTCCCTTCAGCATTTTTATTATTTATTCCCTGTCCACTGTATTTCGGACAGAGGTTGTATTTTATTTTCCTTATCGATAGTTGCTCACGCACTTGTGACACCGGGTTCTGGGGATGTATTTGGATTATTTGGAAATCTTAAAAGTTGTATTAAATATTTCATTATTTATTCGGAGGAATATACTGAGTCTTGTTTAAATTGTATAAAAGAAATATTTTCAAAATTGTTATGACGAGGATTTGATTAAGTATTCTAGCTGGCTTGCCTGAAAGAGGTGTCCGGCGCCACCACGATCCTTTGTAGATTTTGGGTCGTGACATATGCAATTAATTCACCTTTGGGTACAATTCCCACTTAAAAGGTTAGAAAGGAGACTCACCTTGCTCCGAAGTTCTATAACCGGCATTCCACGCCCTTCTGAAGACTTGAATTGATGCACAATGCTCCAAAACTAGCCAATAATTATGCAAATCCATTAATATATGTTCAATTACTCTTAATCATCCAATTTATAATAATTCCTAACCCCGATCGAAAAGTTTGAAAAAAATGCCCTCGGCCCACTTGCCCGGATTTTGAAATTTTTCGAAGATAAAGTTCGCCCATAACCTCACGAACTCAAATATATAATTTACTTTCAATTCCATACCCAGTATCGTGGTCAAAATACAAATTCTAGGTCTTTACACCAAAACCCCAAGTTTCTACCAATTTTCATACTTTAATCCGTAATAATACCATGTATTTAACTCATAAGGGGTGGAAGTAACTTACCTCATGCTTGGTGACAAAATTCCCCTCTGTCACACCTCCTTTTTTACCACCCCAAAGGGGATACAAAGGAATTTTTTCAATTTAAATGACATTATTCGAAATGGGATATTTTATTCATTTTTATTCAGAGTCGCCACTTGGGATAATTTGTTTTCTGGTGTCCCAAGTCACCAGTTTATTTTAAATCCCAAATCGAGGAAAATTCGACTTTTCTTTTGAAGTCTGCGAACCAGAAATTCTTAATAAGGAATTCAGTTAACCCGGGGGAAGGTATTAGGCACCCCCGGATTCAGTGGTTTTAGCACGGTCGCTTAAACAATCACAATTGGCCTATTATTTGATTTTAATACATGTTTTAGCCTATGGTTAAATTTCAACTAATTAACCACTTTTAATTATTTTTAAGAAGATATCAACGTCATCTAAAACGCGTCTTTGGACCACGCCACATGAAATGCACCCGCAGTCCGAGACACATTTTATATAACGTTGTTGACATTTGGATTTCGGTAAAATGAAATGCACACCCGAGTTTAGGAAGGTAATTTTTAAAATAGTACGCCTAAAGCAACTACGCACTTTTAACTTTGCGAGGGCCATGGAAATTTCAGCTAAATGGCACTCCTCGATTTCTAAGGATTAAAATTTATTAAGTGAGGGCCATGCATTTTGATATTTTATTTGGCACGACACACCTCAATTTATTCTAACCCAAATGGTTTCTAAATTAACTTATGAGGGCCATAAATTATACATTTGGCTAATATGACACACCTCAACCCATTTTAAAGAGTCTGGTTAATTAAGGAAAAACCTAAAGGAATTCAAATTACATTCTATGCTAAAAGTTCAAATTTAATGAAAAAACTGTATTTTTATAAAACGAAACAGGAGCAAAAAGCAAAACAATTCATTCGGAAACACCTTCAGGCTTGGGCTCAAATGAGCCCAATTCTTGATAGCAGCAAAGGCGTCCATGGCATGGCACACGGTCTGAAGTGGGACTTTTAACCATTGGGCCAGCACTAAGCCCAATATTCAGAGCCAAACAATTTTGCAGATTCAATTAAATGCCAACCAAGTAAGACTTAACAAACACAAAAATTAAACTAATAATTACTTCTGAATTTTAACTGTTGAAACGCTAGCTAATCCTTCTGCATTTTAATATTCACACTTATACAAACTCACAATTAAATTAGATGGAACACTCATCAGCTGGGTCAACTATAAGCCCAACTTCAGAACCTAATCCATGATACCAAACCACTTGGAATGCAGACCCAACAAGGCTATATGAAACATGACATTGGATTGACATTCTTACTTCTGCATTTTAACCATTCAAACCTACACCGACTGATTGAGAATTCTGAATACCAATTCTAAGTTTAAACATATTCAACATGCCATCCAAAAGTAGATCAATGCATGCTTTTACCCTTTGAAGCAACCTAGACCATTTCCTTTTCTCTTAAAATGATTTTATACATACTAAACTTAAGAGAAACATTCAGCCACCCAACTTCATGAACATCGCAGCATCAAACACCACCAACATGTGACAACAATTTAAATGAACAACATAGCATAAAATATCCAATGCAGTCCACATTACAAACTTTAATATGATGGAATGTAGAGCCTAAACTGCTGATTCTACCAAACAAAATGTTCTCCAAGCTTTCATGATGGTCCCAAATTAGATACAATAGTAAAAGCTCATTTTTCCAAGCCAGAACTCAATTAGACAAGATAACACATCAAGTTAAAAAGAACAAATCAAAGTAACACGACTGAACCAACAAAATAAACTAATGCTATGCTTTAAATTCCTGCGTTTCATTTCATTCTTCAAGTCAACTTCACAAAACAATTGAGGCTTAGGAGCATGTACCTGAATATAGCAAAAATAGGACCAAAAAATCAGTTTTGAGATTAAGAAGAAACAAACAGCAGCAGTACATCAACAATGAGAAGCATTAACAGGAATCAGCTCCAACGCAGCAATGTATCAGTAAACCAAACAGCAAAAGCTCAAACCAAAACTTTTAAAAATCCAAGGCTCAATCCATTTTAACTCAGGTGCAGAAATGTGAAGTTCTTCAGAAGTTCTAGCTAATAAAGAGGATCAGAAAACAAAATTTGAGCTGTTTTCAGCAAAGAACTGCAGGAAATTCAAGGTTATTTCAGAATTCTTCAAAGAAAAGCAGCCGTTTCAGTTTTCAGGATCTTTCTTCTCTTATATTTCTTTGCCTTCTCAAGTAACGATGCGTTTATAGGCAAGGTATTAGGGCTGCAGAAATACAGCTAGTTTTGCACTTAGAACCTTTTACAATTTTGGTTTTTGCTCGCATACCTTTAATGTAAAATTCAGAATTTCAGTTGGGTCCCACCCCTAGCTTCCAGGAAGCTTCCTCAATCAGTTATTTAGAGATTCTGTACCTAGACTTCCTAATTTACCCTTCAATACCCCTGCTATTTACTTCTGAAAACAAGACCAAAATGGATCATGGGTCAAACTGACCCAATAGCTAAACCAAAGGTGGGCTAAATTCTGAACCAATGATCTAAATCAAGCCCTTGGGGTGAAGTCTGAAATGGCTTCAAAGCCCAGACAACAATAAAGGAGCCAAATCAAATTAGTCAACAAACAGAGGGCAAACACTTAAATGATTTCGAGAACTAAAATCTACACTAATTGACTTATTACTAAACACAAAGCAGGAAATTAACTAAGTTATAGACCTAATTAAATTAACTAGGTGACTAAACGGGAGATGAAATTAGAATATTAATCATGCTATTAACAAAAGAAACTAAACAGACCAAGTAATGTTGGAGAAACAAACTTGGAAAAGAAAACAAACAAAGAACAAATGGACAATTCTCAAACTCGGCCAGAAACTTTGGTCAATTTTTAATTGAGTTATCCAAAGAAAAAGAGAGGAAGAGAAGAGGAAAGAAGGCTGAAATAACGCAAAATGAACAAAAGAAAGAAAGAACTCATCGAACAAAGCTTGAACTCGAGACTTGACATTCCGATTTAATTCCCAAATAATGTCAATCGCTTGTTCTTTGTCAAAAACAAGCGAACAACGTTATCTTGTGATAAACCGATCCTGAATAACTAGGAAAACTCAGAGGGATTTCCTTGCATGTATGAATTTGGCTTTGGGCTTTTAGGGCTCGAATCTTTAATTTAAGATTCGAGAAGCTCGATGGGGATTCGAGGGAAAATACTTGGAGAATGGGTAAGGGGAGGCTGTGAGGGTTCTATGGTGTTATTTTGAGGTGGTTTGGAGGCGGCGCCACCACCGGAGAGGATGGGGATCTTAGGGCGGCGCTACTGTTTGGGGGTAAAGTCTCTGAAAAGGGTGAGTTTGAGAGAGATGAGACGAGGGGGGTTAGAGTTCGGACCGTTTTATATTAAAAAGACCCTCAGTTCCCAGCCGTTGATTTGGACGATATCAAATGGCTCAGATTGAGTACACAAAAATGGGGTCGTTTGGATCGTATAGGGGTTGGAGCGGTTTTTCGGAACGGGTTTGGGCAGGGTTGGCGGGTATTCTGACGGGTTTAAGGGAAAAATTGGTTTGGTCTTGGGAAATTCAAATTTTTGGCCCAAAAAATCTGATTATCTTCATTGTTTTCTTTTCCTTTTAATTTCTTTTCATTTTTTGAAACTTTTTTCCTTTTTTCCAAAATTAAAAATCGAAGCCTAAATTAAATCTTGAAACTAAACTAGCCTATCAAAAATACTAATTAATTCTAAAAGATAATTAACACAACCAATTAACCAAATTTAAAGAAAACTAAAAAAAATTCAAAATTCAACAATAAAAATGCAACTATTTTTTTGCATTTTCCAATTTTATGAAACACTAATTTACTAATTAATCAAAAAATATAAAATTAAATCCTAAATGCACATGCAACATTTTTTTGTATTTTTATGAATTAAAAATAAAATTAAACATGCACACAAAAATGCAACAATCAGGAAAATTCTACGATAATTCCTAACAAATAATTAAAAGGAAAAAATTCTAATTTTTGGGATTTTGTAGGAGCACTTCAGGTGAGGCAAAAATCACGTGCTCACACCCCTCTTCAAAGGCTCAAAAATCGCCCAACCAAGAAGAAAACGAAGGATAATGGGCCAAATCCCGATTTTTAAAGAACGTATTGCCTCCAGCATTTCCGCATCTGCGGTCATTTGACCGCTTCTGCGATCCCGCAGGTGCGGCCCCCACTACCGCTTCTGCGGTCTCCTTCAGCTTCTGCAGTCAACTCCCTCGCTTATGCGCTTGCACAGATGTGTCCAATACCTCGCATCTGCAGTTCTTCCTTTGGCTGCCCCATTCCGCTCTTGCGACTCCCACCTTCTGCGGCTCTGCACCTGCGGCCACAATCTCGCAGGTGCGGTTACACCAGATATCAGCTGCCTCAATTTTTCTTCAAATTCAAAGTTTGATCTGTTAACCATCTGGAATCCATCCGAGGCCTCCGGGACCCCAACCAATCATATCAACTTATCCCAAAAATATAATGCGGAGCTGCTCGAGGCCTCAAATCACATCAATCAACGCCAAAATCACGACTCACACCCCAATTCGAACTTTATGAACTTTATAACTTCAAACTTCTACATTCGATGCCGAAGCCTATAAAATCACGTCCGATTGAAATCAAATTTTTCACACAAGTCATATTCAACATTACGGATCTACTCCAATTTTTTGAATCAAAATCCGACCCTGATATCAAAAAGTCCACTTCCGGTCAAACTATTCAAAAACCTTCAAACTTCTATCTTTAGCCAAATGACTCCAAAGCGACCTACAGTCCTCCGAATTCACTTCGAATTGCGCATACCAGAATCACCATACGGATCTATTCCCACACTCGGAATCCCAAACGGACATTGATAACACTGAAATGCACTTCAAGCTAAACTTATGAAATTCTTCCAAAAATGCTAACTTCCACAATAGGTGCCGAAACATTCTCGGTCTTCCAAAACCCGATCCGGACATACGCCCAAGTTCTAAATTATCATACGAACCTGCTGGAACCTTCGAATCACGATGCTAAGGCCGTTCACTCAAAAATCCAATAATAGTAAATTCTTTCAACTTAAAGCTTCCGAAATGAGAATTTTCTTTCCAAATCAACTCTGAACTTCCCGGAATTCAGTTCCGATCATGCGTGCAAGTCATAATACCTTAAGTGAAACTACTCAAGGCCTTAAACCGCTGAAGGACACACTAGAGCTCAAAACGACTGGTCAAGTCGTTACATTCTCTCCCACTTAAACATACGTTCGTCCTCGAACATGCTAAAAATCGTGTTGAAGTTGTCTGAAATCACTGCTTAACACCTCGTGCACTTACATGTGCTACCACAACTAAGTTGGGCACATTTTCTCGATCAAATCTAACGATAACCTGTTTCATTTAGGAAAATAAGCCTTAGAGTCTAGTTTCAACATCCTAAATTCTCTGCCAGACCCGCTTTCAACATGTGAACACCGTATAAATCACCACACGATGCACCGATACAAGATTTCATACCTTTTCTGAGTTCACACCATGCACCACGTCATTCATCGGACAATAATAACATTCTCTGATCATAATAGCTGAAATTCTACAAATCTGATGCTCCCAATACCACAACAACAGAAGAGACATGAAGAATTCATAACCGACTGTCGAGCCGACAAACTGTTGAGTCTATGATCCTAACAAGAATCATTACCTTATTCTGAACCAAATAATGGTATTTGCTCTTTAATATACTTCATATAATCTGATCGCACTGATCCTAGATCCAATAACCTTTTCTCACCCAGTACAAACTGCTCAGGCAACAAGCCACACCAGACATGACTAAAAGTCTCGTATGATGCCACAACGTGCCAATAGACTACCCACTCGAGCAGGATATATAAGGAAAATGAACTCTGGAAGGGACTACTCAAATCACGCAACCTATATGAACTTTCCTCAGAAAATGGGAAACAAAACACACAGAATAGAATATAAGGGACTGTAATTATCATCACACTATTGCGGCGTGCAACCTGATCTAAACAACATACCCATGGCGGTGTGCCACCCGATCCACAAATAAAATTCACCTAAGGAGATACACGTCAAGCTAAATTGCTCATTATAACACAATACCGAATATCGGTCATAAGCACGCTAAGTGCATAATACCATCCCTGAGGGGACATGTAGTGCTATAAGCTAACAAACTCAAGCACAACTGAGGTGCAATATATGTTCTGAAACTAAAAACCTTCCTGCTCACATAACACCATCGCTACACGGAACCTCAACACATAAGAAATCTACCAAGCCGTTTCGCAACTCACACAACACAATATAGCATTACATGAAATAGCTGACGATGGAACAACATCCCGTGCTCGAATACTCCTCCAAAAGGAGTGCTGTGGTGAACCACTAATAAGGTAAACACTTCATCATATAGAAGCCTTATACTTAATTCATTGCAAGGAAACAATTACAACCTATAACTAAATTCCTCATAACCACAGAAAATACCAACCTTAAGTATGGCCTAAACGACCATAACTCTTCCGGGATCCATCTGCACATAATAGGCCATAATACTCGAAATCCTCCAAATAGAATCAATTACGGCGACTGTCAAAACTCTCACACATTATTGTAATCATGTGTATAACTTAACACACTGAACGAACTAATCGCTGCCACCATTATACAAATTCAACCATTGCTGACTGATTTTTCTTCTTCCAATTTACTTTGGGCTTGACTTAGGAATAATAGTAGCCCTATTCAAAACATCACATACCCAAATCCGCAATCATCCCGAGTGACCCTATTCCACGAGACCACATTATCTCTAAACCTATGAACCGTTTCATACCCTCCTTGTATGCACATTCGTATTTTCAATTGATACACCCATTCTGATAATTCCTCTACCAATCCGAAGTAAACCTTCTGAGCTTCTTATCATAAACTGCTACAAAAGCTTGATTCTTAACCATACTGCGGGCTTGAACCCTTAGGCACCACATTTTTTACCTTTGAATTCACCAGGACCGTTAATGATAGTCACCCGCTATGACATGGTCCCGAACATAATCAACTACAAGGCTCTGCTAGCACACGACCACCCTTTCAAAGAAACACCCGGCCGAATCACCTCCCGTGCAACTCACTTCTACGCGAAGCATAATTCCTGACTCTTCCCAAAGCTTGAACATGAGCCAATCAGGCCAACTATAGCACACATTTACCGATTCCTTTACTTAAATTACCACTTATTGTTTTTCCCTTAGCCGAAACAGCTTACCAATGCGCCGATAACCCGAAACCTCACAAGAGGACAATCGTACAAACCAATCGTAGGTGGTGGGACTCTCCCACTTAGCTTGAAGCCACTATTACACAGCTTTGGAACCCACCAAGATTCTTTATCTCTCATTGACATGACCTTGTGCAATTAAACCGTTGGATCCCTCAAAATCCTTCTTTTAGCATTTCATGAACACTCTGAATCTCTAGAAACATTCACATATTAGACTTCTTATGGATAGTTAACAGAATCCTTAGTCGAAGCTTTGCCAACCACGTGATCGCTGATCTTCTCATAGGAGACATCCCTAAATGTGGAGACTACGCGCCAACATCTTCCAACATTGCTGCACAAGGTATAATTACTACGACATTAATAACCCATCCTAAGCACATGCTCATTCACCAGCTGTACAAGTCCTCTCACTCCTCGTGGACATTAACTAAATGTGAGACAATATCTTCCAATTCAAAAGTATGTTGTATCCTTCTTCATATCAAGTAGTTCCTTTCCGTCATTTCAAATCTCCCGCCGTTATGCTAGACAATATTTCAAATTAAATCAGTAGACCCTATCACTGTCGACTAACATTCCCAAATCATTCTGAACTTTCCTCAAGGGTGCGCAGTCATCCTACCACAAAACCCATATACAACTCTGCCACTCTCCCACTTTGGCGAAACTCACTCTTTTAATCAGCCACTCAACCCTCATTTTTTATACCTGGCCTTCTAGAAATTTACCACCGCCTGACACTTCCCATATGTCCTTCATCATCCTTTGCAGCTCAGTTGTTGCTTTAGTTCAATCTCTATCTATGAAATATTTGACCCAAGTCACTAACTTTAACTTTTCTAAGATCGTCTTTCTCGAGCTGTCAGCATTAGAAATACCGATTGAATACTGCACCACCGCACCCCGCGATCTCTGACAGCCACTTCTCCAATTCTATCTTACAATATCCTGCCCCAAGGGTGAATTGTTGAAGTTCTTAACACCGGCAAACTTAGTATATTCAATCAAGGATGACGCCACCACGTTGTAGATAAAAATTCCACACACATGAAAACACCAAGTCTCATTATCCTATCAACCCAAGCCTGCTCATTCATAGTTTGATTGCCTTTCCTCCACCGGAAATAGGATATTGGATCTCTGAATCATACATTTAGTAAACCTCATCCCAAGTCATTCACTACCTCGACACATAGTCAAGCATTCCACCCTCTCACCAATACTGCGCGATAACCATTCATAAGCATCATAGCAACATGTGCATAACCTAGAAGCTCTCAGAAGTACAGCTACTGATCTAAAACGGCATAACATCCTTCTGCAATGTGACGACAAAAGCTCAAACAACCACGCATGGAGAAATATCCCGCACCACATTCATAGTACCATTACAATTACTCACTCACCGATTTACGACCAGCGCTTCGCGTCGCATAAGATTAAATGGAAAGGAAATGAAGGCATAAGCCTCAAAGGCAATCAAATCGCATGATGAGGAATCAAGAAGGTAAGTGCTCCTAATAGTCCTGTAGCCTCTCGAAGATAAGTACAAACATCTCCGTACCGATCTGCAAGATTCTACTAGACTCACTCATGACTCGTGAGACCTAAGGGAACCTAGTGCTCTGATACCATATTGTCACGACCCAAAATCCATTAAGGGCGCTGATGGCACTGGACACCACTGTCAGGAAAGCCAACAAAAAATACTTAATCAAATTCTCATTTAAATAATCTTGAAAATTATAATTTTCCTTCAATTTTACTAGAAAAAAATAATCATTTCAGATTAAATATAAATATTAAGAAGTTAATACAAGATACCCCATAATCATCCCAGAACCCGGTGTCACAAGTGCATGAGCTATATCTAGGAAGCAATATAATACAACAACCGTCCGGAATACAAATTGGACAAAAAGTAAATAAAATAATCTGAAAGAGACTCTACTGGCTGCGAGTCATCTCGAGAAGTGTAGCTCACCTAAGTCTCCATATCAACCATGCTGGTATGCCCACTAGGACACTAGAGATGCATATGCCTGTGAAATAAAAATGCACAGCAAGTGTAGCATGAGTACGAAAATAATGTGTACTTAAGTATCCTGTCTAATCTCGAATAAGTAGAGACGAGAGGCCGACTTTGACACTTGCTAGTGGTCCAATAATAATATACCAATAATGTAGTAAATTGAGGATATTCATAAAAATGACTTTAGCTCAATAGCAAGAGGCAAATAAACAGTTCCTTTATTAAAAGGAGATTTCCAGATTCCTTTTCATCATTTAAGCATTTATCTCAGGATAGGGAGAACAATTATCAACATCTATAAATCTCAAGGCAAGTAATACAAGCATGCACAAATCATGCCAAAATTGTATGGCCCGATCCAATAATATTTAAACTGTGCACTGCTAGAGGTTTGAATGATGTGAACCATAGATGCATATATTACCCCGCTCGCGAATCATACATGCACGCGGTCAAATATAAATAAACAATCACCCTGCTCGCAAATCATACATACGACGCAGGTACACATAGAAACACATATTCAAACAGTCAATCAAGACTTCATTAAGGAAACAATTATTCAAGGAGGTGTAAATTTCTCTTTTAGAAATCAAGAAAAAAGAAGTTTAACTCTTTTTTAAAATCATTTGCCACTTCGATATGATTTAAGCAATTTAAACAATCAATAAGGTTACAATCATTACAAGTAAGCATGTTTTTGGGTCCTAGACTACTCGGACATAAGCATAATAGTATCTATGCACGGACTCTCATCATCTCGTGCATAAGTATCCCCCACAAACAGCAGCAAATAGTCAATTAATTCACCTATGGGGACAATTCCCTCTTACAAGATTAGAAAGGAGACTCAGCTCACTCCGAAGTTCCATAACAGGCATTCCACGCCCTTCCGAAGAGTGGAATCAATGCACATTGCTCCAAAACTAGCCAATAATTATGCAAATCCATTAAAATATGTTCAATTACTCCTAATGATCCAATTTATAATAATTTCTTACCCCGATCAAAAAGTTGACAAAAACAACCTCAGGCCCACATGCCCGGATTCTAAAAATTTTCGAAGATAAAGTTTACCCATAACCTCACGAACTCAAAACCCCAAGTTTTAACCAATTTTCATACTTTAATCCGTAATAATACCATATATTTAGCTCACAAGGGGTGGAAGTAATTTACCTCATGCTTGGTGATGAAATTCCCCTCTTCAAAGGCCCCAAAATCGCCAACCAAGAAGAAAATAAAGGATAATGGGCCAAATCCCGATTTTTAAAGAACTCACTGCCTCTAGCATTTCTGCACCTACGGTCATTTGACCGCTTCTGCGATACCGCAGGTGCAGCTCCACTACTGCTTCTGCAGTTTCCTTTCGCTTCTGCGGCCAACTCCCTTGCATATACGTTTGCACAGATGTGGCCAATACCCCCTGATGAGTGGTGATTTTACCACTCATTTTAGCCTCTTTTCCTTAGCTTTTATGTCCTTTTAATTATGAAATGAGGTTGTTTATGGTGGTTATTGTTAGATTTTCAGGTACATGGTGCTACGAGATCATTTGAGTTGAATTGAAGCGGAATTGAGCTAAAGAGAGCGAAACAATGCAAAACTCCCAATGATTCCGCTTCTGCAGAAGTTTGGTCGCGGAAGCGACATCGCTTCTGGGTAAATTTAATCGCTTCTGCATTTCAGGCATGGATTGAGAAATTCCGCTTCTACGGAGGAAAAAGCGCAGAAGCGATCACGCTTCTGCGAAGAGAAAAACTATTTTTGCGAAAACAGCTGAAAATTGAGAAATCGCTTCTGCGGTCACAGTATCGCTTCAGCGATGTCGCTTCTGCGACTCTTGTATTGCTTCTGCGGAGCTTTGCAGGAATTCAATTTTCGCTTCTGCGATGAGGTCTCCGCTTATGCGGAGCCGCACCTGCGATGGTCCTTCCGCAGGTGCGGGAATCGAGATCAGACCTGGGGCAGAAACGACATTTCATAATTTCTCATCCCAAATCATTTTTAGACTCGTCCAAACAGACAATTGGGGGGATCTTTTTGCTTATTTTCAGTCCATATAGACTAGAGAGAACATTTTTGGAAGCTAGGGTTTTGCACACACACTTGGGTCTTGAAGATTGAAGCTTGT
>MU709200.1:0-20093 GCA_026770625.1 Nicotiana glauca
ATATATATCATCAAAACAACATAAAAATGTGATTATTTAGGGCGTGATTATAGTCAAATTCACCTATTATCACCATTCATAGGGAGTTGGGGACCCGTGTAAATCTTAGCACAACATTCCATCCTCAGACCGACAGGCAGTTGGAGAGGACAATTCATATTTTAGAGGATATGCTTAGAGCATGTGTGATTGACTTTGGAGGGCAGTTGGATTAGTTCTTACCCTTGGCGGAGTTTGCATATAATAACAGCTATCAGTCCAGCATTGAGATGGCCCCATACGAGGCTCTATATGTTCACCGCTGTCGTTCTCCTATCGGATGGTTCGAGCCTGGTGAGGCTAGGTTGTATGGTACAGACTTGGTACAGGATGCCCTGGATAAGGTGAAGTTGATTCAGGAGAGGCTTCGCACAGCTCAGTCCAGACAGAAGAGTTACGCGGATCAAAAGGCACATGATGTATCATTTATGGTTGGCGAGAACGTTCTCTTGAAAGTCTCGCCCATGAAGGGCATTATGTGGTTCGGGAAGAAGGGAAAGTTGAGTCCAAGGTTTATTGGCCCCTTCGAGGTGTTGAGGAGAGTTGGGGAGGTTTCCTATGAGCTTGCACTACGACCCAGATTATTGGGAGTTCATCCAGTTTTTCATGTGTCGATGCTCTGGAAGTATCATGCCGACTTTTCCCATGTGTTAGACTTTAGTACTATTCAGTTGGATGAGAGCTTAGGCTGTGAGGAGGAGCTGGTTGCCATTATTGATAGGTAGGATTGCCAGTTGAGATCCAAGATAATTTCTGCGGTAAAGGTCCAGTGGAGAGGCCAACCAGTCGAGGAGGCGACCTGGGAGTCCGAGGAGGACATGCGCAGCAGATATCCCCATTTATTCAGCAGCCCAGGTACTTTTCTATGTCCGTTCAAGGACGAACGTTTGTTTATGAGGTGGAGAATGTAATGATCTTCCTGGTCATTTTGCCTTTTTGAACCCCGTTCCATTAAATGAAAACTCCCCGTGCTTGCTTTAGCAAATTTACGACTTGCTGGGATGGTTGGTTCGGGAATTGAAAGAGTTTTAGGTGAAATATGGCCATTTGATTCTTTAGGATTCTCTTAAAAAATCAAGTTTGACTTTGGTCAAAATTTTGAGAAAACAGACCCGAATTCTTGATTTGACGGTCCCAGAGGGTCCGTGGGAAAATATGGGATCTAGGCGTCTGTCCGAAATCGAATTCCGAGGTCCCTAGCCCGAGTAATGAATTTTTGTTAGAAATTGTTAAATAGAAGATTCAAAGAATTAAAGAAACAAAGTAATCATTGATTTCCTAGGTATCATGCTCATATTTTGGTTTCAAAGCCTGGTACAGGTCCGAAATATCATTTAAAACTTGCCCGTAAAATTTGGTGTCAATCCGAGTAGATTTAGGGCGTTTTGGACCGTTGGAGGAAAAATTAAGAACTTGAAGTTCATAAATTAGATTCATTTGATTTTAGGGGGTGAATTCTTGATTTAGCATTGTTTTGGGTGTTCCGAAGGTTCAAGTAGGCCCGTCTCGTAATTTCAAACTTGTCGGTATTTTGGGCGGGGCTCGGGAACCCCGAGAGTCGATCGGACGAGGCTCGAGTGAAGTGGAAATTTTGGAAATGAGCTGAAGGATTTGCTGCTTCTGTCATAACCGCATATGCGGTTCTTGGGCCGCAGATGTGGAACCGCAGATGCAGCCTTCCAATTGCAGAAGCGGCCCAGGGCAACCAGGCCATTTTTGCAAATGCGGCTCCCAAGCCACAGTAGCGGCGCCGCAGATGAGGCTCATAGACCACAGATGCAGTCCCAGCCTCCCTCCCCCTTTTCGCAGATGTAGTTGAACTTTTCACAGATGCGAGACCGCAAACGTGGTCCCCTTACCCCAGAAGCGAAAATCACTGAACCAGTGAGGTTCATTAAAGACAGGTTCTAAGTCATTTTAACAAATTATTCACTCTTCCTTTGGGCGATTTGGGAGATTTTGAGAGGAGGATTTCATCTATTTTCTTGAGGTAAGTGTGTGCTACCTATTTGTGGTTTAATATCATTGTTTTGGGTAGATTAAACACAAGAAATTAGGTAAAAAAATTAAGGGGTTAGAGCAAGACCTAGGACTTTACAAAAACCTAGATTTAACCACGAAATTTGTTATGAAATAAACTAGAAATCATATATAAAAGATCCTTAGGTTGTAGAGAACAACTTCCTTCGAAAAATCTTGAAATCCAGTCACATGGGGCCGGGGTCGGAATTTAGGAAACTTGTGTAAAAGGTTGGGAAATCGCTTAAATAGCTAGAATTCGATCTTGTAAGCCTATATTGATTAGTTCTTGCTTCATTTAAGTATTTTGGAATCGTTCGGCTCCGAATTGAGGGCTTGGGCTTGTTCTTGATATAATAATTGAGAATTTGCTACTAAATGCGGGGGCTACGCACGTACTAGATTACGAGAGTCCATGCGTAGCTACTATGATATTAATTGCTTTGGTAGATTATGGCCTACATCATGCCTAATTTGTTAATATCTTTATATCGACTGGTTAATGCGATCATCTATGATATGCTAGACACTTGGGGATAAATAAAAGTGAACATGCGAACTTGTTGAATCTTTGTAAGAATTTATTAGTATATAAGTGCGCCTTCGTGTGTATTCTTGATGTTTCTTGATTTTTATGGATCGGACCGATCGCCTCTGTGTAAATAGATGCATCTATAGTTCGCGTCGTTCGACCCTTGGCAGTGCATAGTTTATTTTCTATTGGAGCGGGCCATCGACCTCGGCATGATGTGCGCATGAAATCTACGTTGAAGCTTACACATGACATGCTTTCTTGCTAAGTATTTAAATATGTAAATGGCTAACTGAAACATGGTCAAGAACATGATTATTTCTTCTCGTTACAAACTGTTGACTGTTGGTGATTCTCATGCTTAGCATAGCACATTATTAAACTATTTTGAGACTAGTGAGTATCAAGTCGACCTCTCGTCTCTACTTCTTCGAGATTATACGGGATACTTACTGAGTACATATTGTTTATGTACTCATACTACACTTCTGTACTTAATTGTATAGGATATGAGGCAGATACATCTGGTTACCAGTCTGGTGCGCGCCCCTGAGTTGGTGACTGAGACTTCCACGGTGAGCTGCTTCCTTCCTATGCCGTTCAGCAGCCGGATGGAGTCTTTCTTTACTTTTGCTGTCTGTTCTATCTTAGACAGTAGGATAGAGATATTCTTTTGTATATTTTACTAGATGCCCATACTTGTGACACCAGGTCTTGGCACACACATTGGCAGACTTATATTTTGGGTTGTATAATCATGTTATTTATATTATTGATCACTTCTGGTTTCAAATCAAACTTGGTGTATCTATTTTACTATTTCCTAATAAAAGTAGCATAAGAATTTTAGAAATGTTTCCACGTTGGCTTGCCTGGCAATGGTGTCGGGCGCCTTCATGAACTACTACGGAAATGGGTCATGACAAGAAGAATATAAGAAAGAAAATAAAAAAACTTGCCCTTTTTAAGAAGAAGCAGAGAAGTCGAAGAAAATCAGTGCTCTATGTAAAGTATGAAAAGAAGCACTGTAGATATGTTGTGGATATTAGAACAAATCCAGAAATTGAGAATTTATAGTAAGGTTTGGAGGAAAGAGGTAGGAGTACAATATAGCTAAAAGACAAAGAGAACAGAGGAGAAAGTCACAGACCATGAGAGGAAGCAGTGATAAGATGAAGATGGCTCCATAAAAAGAGTGCAGGCGAGAAACATTTTGGTCAGCACGCACGCGTCAAACCGGGAAGAAAAGGGATAGCTCGTGCCTAATTACTATAGGCGTATGAGGCCCAAGTTTGGTTTTAAAATATTTGAGGCGAGGACTATTACAGGCAAAACAGGAATAAATTGGAGTTTTATTGTCTTTTTTTGTAAAATCACATGAACCGAAAGCTCCTCTCGATTCTCGCTTATTAATAATAGTAAAATAGATATATATATATATATATATATATATATATATATATATATATATATATATATATTAAAGGAATACATACAAATATTTTAAGTAGCACCCTCACTAACAAAAAAGCTTAAGCTGCCACTGGCAAGACACTATCACTTCCACCCCCGTGGGGGATCCTTTATTCATTAATAGTTCCTATTGAATTTTTGTTTGATCTTATTAGTTTATTCTGAATTCTTTTCTATTTTTCTTTAAACATTTAATAGAATATATAAAAAAAATATTCTTTCACAAATCTATTCAAATAAAATTCCCATTGTTGCGCTTTCCTAACTCCACCATGATTTATCAATAGATAATGAAAATATAATCAATTTTTCAAGGAGCACAACTCTGGTAATCTAGTTGCAGAAACAAAAAAAAAAAGAATTCCTTGAGTATGTTATTGTTCTAATCAACGATGAAAGTTTATTTTATTGTCAAATTGCTCTAAAGTTGGCAATTGTATATAATATCGAGTGAGTTAATTTTCATAAAAAATATAATTAAAAAATATCTGTAAACTTACTTATGTTTTAATGTTTAGAGTGCTTATTAGTATAAGTTTTTTCCTTGAGTATTTAAACATAGAGTGATAACGAGCCTTTTTTCTTGTACAAATGCATAGTCCAATTGAATTTTATACTTTTTTTCCAAGTTATCATAATTATTATGTAATCTTTTTGCTCGATCGATTTGTCTATATTATCTCCAAAGAAGAATAATCCTAACCAAAATTCAAATAAACTAAACTGATTAAATTTATACCTTATTAGAGAATGTAAACTGTAACATGACTAAGTTCAAAATTTTTGGCACCCCGGGCTTCTGCATCCTGGATCCGCATCTATATATATATATATATACGTGTTAGTCCATTAACTTCTCTTTCCTTTGAAGGATTTGACTCGTCGGTACAAATGATCCATTACTTGCTGGAGCATGGCGAAATTAAATTTGACTCCCAAGTCAATATGAATTACGAAGAATATTCGTCATACCACAAAATAAAGAAATTAAAAAAGTAAAAGGAAACTCAATAAATGTTATTACGTATTAGGGCGACACCAGGGAAAATAGCCTGCTAATGGGAAATATGGCCAGCGTCTAGTCCTCTTCCATGGTTGTTCAGCCTTCCCCAACGTCCCCACGAACCTTAACAGTACAACAAACACTCCACATCCATTAGATTTTTCAAAAACCCTAAAACCAACCGCGCTAAACAGTCCCATGCACACGAACCATAGTCCAAACGTTTCTGTTGATCTTATTCCTATGAAACATGTTACTTTCTTATATGAAGAACCCCTCGTCAAGTTTACAGAAGCAGAAGTTGATCGTATGAATGTAATTAAAAGCTTGCAATATGCAGTTGTGGGCAAATATTTCCTATGGATGGCCAGATGTGATGACCTGATAGGTCATCTTATGATTCAAAAATCAAATTCTGTGTTTCGAGGCTTTCAACACCACATTTTAGCCTTCCTCAGTTTGCGTGCATAGTCCGGGTATTGTTCCGGAAGGCTTATATGTTAAAAATTGATAAAAACAAGAAATTTTGCCTTAAAAGTTAGTTTTAGTTGACTTCGGTCAACGTATTGAGTAAACAGATTTGGACCCGCATTTTTACGGTCCCGATGGGTTCGTATTGAAATATGGAACATGAGAGTATGCCCGGAATCGAATTCAGAGGTCCCTAGCTTGAGTTATGAATTTTTGTTGATATCAGGTCCGTACTTTGAAAGTCTGAAAATTCAATGGTTTTAAGAATTGATTAATGTTTGGCCTAGTTGATATCAGGTCCGTACTTTGATTTCGGATCACCGTACAGGTCCAATATAATATTTATGACTTGTCTGTGAAATTTGGTGGGAAACAAAGTTGGTTTGACGTGATTTGGACGTCCGGTTGTGGAAATAGAAATTTCAAAGTGTTCTTGAGAATTTCATTTGATTTGGTGCTAAATTTGTAGTTCTAGGTATTATTTTGGTGATTTAATCGCACGAGCAAGTTCGTCTGATGTTTTAAGACTTGTTTCCATGTTTGGTTTTGGAGCCCTGAGGGCTCGGGTGAGTTTCAGATAGGCTACGGAGTATTTTAAACTTAGAAAATATAGCTGGGGTGCTTCAAGTATGCGGACTTCTCATTTGCATGGTCTGGCTCACAAATGCAAACACCGCATTTGTAAAGAAACCTTCGCATTTGTGAAACTAGTCTGGGGGAGGGTTCTTCGCATTTGCAAAGAAAGGGGTCGCATTTGCGATCCTCCAGTTCGCATTTGTGAAGGCAACAAAAATGTGACTGGTTCGCATTTACGAAGCACAAGTCGCAAATGCGACATTTGCAACTGGGTAAATATGACTTAGATGAAATGTTTCTCCAATTCTTCAAATTTTCAAAACCTGAAACACAAGAGGCGATTTTTCAAAGAGCGTTTCTTTGCCAAATCATAGGTAGGTGAGTCTAAACTAGTTTCTTTCAATCTTTCACTATTTTTTACAAGATTTAAACCAAGAATTTAAAGTTTTCATGGTGGAATTGGGAATTTTAGGTAGAAACTAGGAATTATAAATTTTTGGATTCAGACCTCAAATTGAAGTCGGATTCCAAAACCAATTGTATATCCGGACTAGGGGGTGAATGGGTAATTGGATTTTCGTCTGAATTTTGGGTTTAGACCAAGCGGGTCCAGGTGTTGAATTTTGTTTACTTTTTCAATAATGGTCTACATTGAATCTTTTGCAATCGTGGATGATTCCTAAGGCTTATTTTGAATCATTTGGGTGGTAATTGCAGATAATGTTGGTTCAGAGGCTAGTTTGAAAGGAAAAGATGTGGTTGAACTTTGAGTGGTCTTTAGAGCGAGGTAAGTGTTGTTTCTAAACTTGACTCGAGGGAATTAGGAACCCTCGGACTATTTGCTATGCGATTCTCATGTAAGCGGCGTATATTCTAGGTGACGAGTGCTTATACGCCGCCAAATTATCTGTTCCCCTGACTTATCCCATTTCCTTAATTGTTTCCTTCCATGTCATAATTGTTATATTCTCTAAATGCTTTTCATGCTTAACTGCTATCTGTTAATCGATATTTTCTTCTGTTAATGATTTTATCCCTTTCCATAATTTCTCAAATCCCTGCTATTTGCTTAACTTGACTTGTTTTCACCTTATAATTGTAAATTGCTGGACTAGTCTCACTGTATAGTACTATTTGTATAGATTCTATATTGAACAAGGTTTCCATTTTGGTTTATGTAGGTATTTATTGACCACAAAGGCTTTGTAGTTTCACTGTAAGTTTGACTATGTACTTTGAGTATCTGGTGCTGATATGGTAGGATCGGGTTGCACACCGCAACATGTATAATAAAGTTGGATCGATATGGTTGAATAAGGGTGAATATGTTTATATGGTGGGATCGGGTTGTACGCCGCAACATGTGACATAAGGGTGGATTGATATGATGGAATAAAGGTGAATTATGATATTGATATTGATATATGGTGGGATTGGATTTTGTGCCATAACAAATATATATTGTGTACTGTTATTGTGTACTATTATTGATATCGTTATGGTGGAATAAGACATGATTATGTGTTTTCCGGTAGGATCAGGTTGCTCCGCAACAACCTAAATGTTTCCGTTTATTGAGCTATATTGGTTTTCCGGTATTTATATTTTAACTGTTAAAGATTGGGAATTCGTGACGACGCTGGTTTATTCTTAAGGCTGTGGTTATTATTTTCGGATGACATGTTTAATTCTGTTTAGTATTTCTATCATTTTGTCATTATTATATATACTACACATAGGTTATAGTGTAGGTGACCTTCCTTAGCCTCGCCACTACTTCGTCAAGGTTAGGCTCGGCACTTACCAGTACATGGGGTCGGTTGTACTGATACTACACTCTACATACCGTGCAGAATTTGTAGTCGGTCCCAGTGGCGGCTACTAGAGAGCTCAGATCGGAGAGCTTACAGAGACTTGAGGTACAACTGCTCTGCGCTTGCAGCTCTTGAAGTCCCCTTCTTGTTTGTATTTAGCTGTGTATCATATTTTCGAAAACTTTACGTTATTTCAGATCTTTGTATGTATTATTGTAGCAGCTCGTGCACTTGTGTCAGGGATTTTAATAGATGTTTGGCAATTTTAGCTTCTGCATTAATATTTTAGTTATTTCAGTTATCTCTCACTATTTAATTCAACTATTAAAAAATCTATAATATGTTCTAACGTTGCCTTGCCTAACAAGTAAAATGTTAGGCGTCATTACAGTCCCGACGGTGGGAATTCTGGGTCGTGATATTAGAACTTTAGAGCTACATAGAATCATCCTAGTTCAATGTTGAATCAAAGGGGAATGGAATGTTGGTTTTCATATAGATCGATATGTGCTAATTAGGTTGACATTATGGAAAGATTTTATAAATATTACGTTGAAAAGTGCTTACTATGTTAAAGCAAAGGATGGCTATGAGTACTAAATGAGGCCGTATATTTGTGATGCAAAATTCAAAGTAGGAGAGGAAACCCTAAAGACTATGGCTTGGATTTCTATTCCAAGCCTATTACCCACTTACTTTGTCAAGGAAGTTTTGTTCTCATTAGCTTCAGCGGCAGGGAAGCCATTGCACCTTGATATGGCTACTACCAATAATACACGATCTAGTTGTGCAAGAGTTAATGTCCTTCTAGATCTGCTCGTTGACTTGACCAAGAAAGTGCGCATGGATATAGAGAATGAGGCTAATGGGGAGGTACAAAATGAATGGGTTAAAATCCAATATGATTTTTTACCTAAGTATTGCAAAGAGTGCAAGCTGAAAGGGCATGATGAGATTGATTGTTGGAGGCTACATCCTAAATTGATGGATCGTAATAGTAAGGACAAACAAGCTAGAGGAGATAGGGGGTGAAGAAAAGGCAAAAGAGAAGGGTCCTTTAATGATCCTAACTAGTGGTAAGGTAGTTGGTAACCAAAAGGAAAAATGGAAAGAAATTAAAGACAAGCGTGTGATGAATGTTGCAAAGCAAGATGAAACTCAAGCAAAAACTGGAAAAGAAATTGTTCCAGTTGATCAAAGTGAAGGGAAACATGTTCAAGTTGGTAATAATATGTAGTGTTAGAAGTGGAGGAAGGGGAGAAAGAAGATGACCAGTAGCTGGCTTTGATTCAAAAAAATACAACTCAACAACAACCAAAACCTAGTGTTATTGTAACTGGGAAATTAAATCCATCAGCATCAGTTTTTACTCCTAATTCAATTGCGATAGAATCTGCGAAGGGAGAAAAGAATTTGAGTCCTAATAAGATAAGGAGTAAGGAGTTATAAACAAAGAGTCTATATTACAATGGGTGCAAAGAACATTTTGTTGGTAAATTAGATACACGTGAAGGTAACACAACTTTCCTATACTTACTCCTAATTTTGATGGGAGTGGGGCAACAGAAGGAAATGAAGTTCATGTAGCAAATATTAACGAGGAGAAAAAGGGAAGGGAATTAGCTTATATCATACAAAATAATTTCAATCAATAAATACCATTGCAAACTTTAGATACTTGTATATGGAAAAAATTGGGAAGTTCGACATCGGGTCTACTATGCCACTCCACGCCTAACCTCAAAGAAGCCCGAAGCAGGGCATGAGGTGCAACCCCGAGGTGCATCCCTCAAGGAAATTAAAGGATCATTATGGTCGATCTCGGAGCAGTACGATCGATGATCGTCATGAAAGGGAGGAAGGCTCCTGAAGACACGTGATGAGGACTGCCAAAGCCTGCAACGGACAGTACAAATTCTTACTGAGCCATTATACAACTGTATTAATAGCATTTCCCTATCATTATTAGACGTGTACAATACAAAGATCCTTGACCCTATATATAGGGGACCCTGGTCATCTTGTAAAGGGATTCAAATTATTACACAACATATTGAATACAATACACCATTCTCTGCTCTCTTTGCTAACACTATTGTTCTTCACATTTATTGCTAATTCTTTCATTGTTCATTATTGTTCTTCATTTATTACTCATCATTAGTCATAAAGAGCCATCTTTAAGGCCCTTATTATCATTGACTCTTCATCGATCGTTCGTAGTTGTTATCCTGTCTAGACCTCGAGGCCCTGCCTCAGCTAGCTCGAGGCCCAGTCTTGTGACCTTAGGTTTGCATTTCTTATTTCCTTTACTCACACTTAGATTCTATTTCCTAACAACTAGCATTAAGATATATCACATATTTTTAGAACCACAAAATCAAATATAATTGTAGTTACCATTTTTAAGGTAAACAGTTTGGCGCCCACCGTGGGGCTAAAAATAATAGTGATTGTTTTGGTGCTATTTTTCTGATAACACACGTTACTCTTCATACTTTTTCTTGTCAAAGATTTTTTGGTTTCAGACAAAAAATGCCTAACTCATCAAATGAACACGAAAATAAAGATGTTGGGATTCATGTAAAGAACGGATCAAAAGAACCTCAACACGTCATTCACATTATCATTGGAGGAACCGACGTCCCACAGCAGCCCACGTTTAAATGGGCTAGAGTGTCCATCGTAACGGGAAAACAAACTCGGAGCTTTATACCCAAGGACACCCTTATATTTTGAGAAGAAGACATCTAGGCCCTGTCCTGACCACATGATGATACGCTGGTAATCTTTTTCCTTTGGTATAACGTTCAAATCAAACGTGTGCTCGTTATCCAGGTATATCAGCCAACGTAATAAGATCGAAGGTAGTGGAGCAGCTCGGACCACCCGACCAAATCATGCCACCTCTAGAATCCTCCATGGATTCAACACGGCAAGCGAGACAAGGAATGGAGAAATCATCCTTCCAGTCACCGTGTCTGGCATAGTTCAGGACACCAAGTTTCATATCATCGAAGGTGACATGGGATACAATCCCTTACTTGGAAGACCGTGGATACACAACATGAGGATAGTACCCTCGACCCTTTATCAAATAATGAAATTTCCAACCAAGGATGGAGTAAAAGCAGTATACGGGGAGCAACACACAGCAAGAGAGATGTTCGCTGTGCACGACTTGACACCGACATCGATGCCCTCTACATCAAAAGATCCAAAAGCCAAGTAAAAAATCAGCTAGCAACCACAACTTACACCCTTGGCTACGTCCAAATGAGTGATTAAAGGACCGTGCCGCATCCCAAAAACAAGCAGTTGGAATTTATCAAAGCTCGAACACCATCATTAAGGTACAACCATCTCCTTTTTTATTTATGTTTTACACTAACTTACTTCAAATGTTCGATCGAGAGGAATCAAAGCACCCTCTAGCTCGAAGATCTCGGGTTTTAAAGCAAGCGTTTCACTCTTTTTCCCTTAGACCGGATTTTATCCTGAACGGGTTTTACCGGCAAGGTTTTTAACGAGGCAACATCCATATGATACCTAAGGAGAAATCATAAAGTATTCAAGGCTTCTCTTCAATCAAACTCAAATACTGGGGGGGAATCACCCTAGGAGGTCACCCTTTGTAAGAAATTAAACTATGCCTAGGAGGACCTTGATAGGAGAATATTGTATTGGTCCAAACGGTCAAATGAACCGTGTTCATATAGAACAATTGAACCTCCAAAGGCAAAAAGCATTTACACATACATCAAACAATTGGGGAACCCTCTTTGCTTGACAAAACACTCGAAGAAATTCAATACTTTCACACAAAATGGCTCAAGAGCCGAAAATCCTTGAACACTCGGGGACTGTCGTCGAGAGACAGCTTGTCAAAGCCACCAAAACTTAAATTCGTAAAACCTTAATAAGGCAACTTCAAGCTCATAAATCCCTCAGTGAGGCAATATCAAAATCTGTAAGCCCTCAACAAGGCATGCTCAAAATTATAAGACCTTAAAAAAGGCATAACCCCAATATTAAGGCCAGGGCTATATATTGAACTTATAAGACCCCTAAAAAGGCACGCCCTCGATATAGATGCCAAGGTCAGCACACACGGGGACTAAAGGCTACGACTAAACATAAAGGTTTCCTGTCGAACTAACACGACTTGGAGACGTTCGATTGCTATTATAAAACTAAAGGCCTCCAAATACTTCGAAAATACTTTGAAAAGAACTGGTTAGTCAGGCTACCCTCGGCATAAACAAAAGAGCTTCGATCATATCAGCTCCAAACAATGAAAAGGCTTCGAGATAATCATCCTTCAGCAAAAAAGCTTCGAAAATCAGCCTTCAAAAGAACCACCCGAGGTACTCAATTATCATCATAATCAACTCATTATCGAGGTTCTTATTTGAGCTGTCCATGAGTCAGACGAACATAAAACATGCTAAGGCATAATCAAATATTTAGACAAAAGAGGGAAAACTATAGCCATATTAAAGGTCGCATCGACCCAATCTAAAAAGATCCTAAGGGCGAATGTGTAAGATCCTAAGGGCTAGCCTGAAGAGCTTAAGGGCCAACGCGTAAGAGCCTAAAAGCCAGCCCAAAGAGCCTAAATGACGATATATTGAAAACCTAAGGGTAAAAGAGCCTGAGTCAAAATTTGATTCGAGGACCAAGCCCTAAACGGTCAACTATTGTCAACCACTTATCGAGCATGAAAACCTGAAGGGTTTATATCATAAGTTCGACACATCGAACTGGTTATCGACAAACGTCAAAATTTATTCAAAAAAGGCAAAGGGAAAATAAGAAATGACAAGAAGCCAAAATCCTTATATAAATGTATGGTAATTTTTAACAAAGTCATATTTACGAGGCTCACGCCTGGAGTCCTTACACAAAAAAGGAACAAATGAAAACGTAATCTACCACCGGGGTTGCTTAATCAGATAGAGCTCCTTTGGAAATCATGCCTCCAACGACCTAGCCATCGAGCCCTGGAACATCAATGGCCTCCTCCCTCTCGGGGACTTTACATTCATATTCATCGTCCTCCGAGCCGCTGGTGGAATCACTAGTTGAATCATCATAAGAGGAAAGCAGAATTGCCGATTTTTCCTTTAGGGGCCTTGACCCTATCGATCTGAGCAGACAAATTGATGCCCCCTGCGCATACATCCTCGAGAGCCTATCTCCTATATCTTAATTGGATGTGTTCCAAAGCTCGAGACAGTTTAAGATCGACCTCTTCAGATACATTCCTGGATCGAGCATTTGCAGCAACATCTTTTCTGTATGAGGACATGAGCTCAACGACCTTAGACTTAGCTATAGATAGCACAACGACTAGCTCAAAATGGAGATCTCTATATTTATGACTTTCTCCCTCTGCCTCTTGGAATTGATGCTCAACTAAGATCAACCTCTCTCAGAGGGCTTCTTTATCGGAGGACACATCATCCGTCCACTGCTTTAGCCCAAGGATTTCAGCATCTCTTATTTTAAGCTCCTCTTGCATTAGATTATCTTTCCGCTTGAGCTAAAAGAGTCAAAGCAAGGCATTTAGCACTTAACTGGCTAGGTTGCAAAAGTAATCCCACTAAGGTTATACTACCAACTTATCGAGATCGGCCCAATCTCAAGATATCCTATCCAAATATGCCCGAAGGTCACCTAACTCCCCCTCCTTTTGGGCATAAAGGGCCTTAAGCTCGTCCAATTCAGAAACGAGCTTTTTAAATTCATCCTCTCATATAGAAAACTCTACTTGAGACTTGGAAAAGGCTTGGTGATAGAACTTTAAAGCCTGAGGACAAAGAAGAAGAGAGTTGGAAAAACAAGAATCAAAACTCAACATACAACGGTCAAAGTCAAGATTACCTGTTGCTGAAGCTTCTTGGGTTCCTCAAATATCAATGGGGCATCGATACTGGGGCCTTTCTCAACCCTAGAAAAATATCCTTTAAACGTACTGTGCTCTCCAAGGGATGTCCCTGCTATGTGAGTTTTCATATTCGGCCATCCAGCTGAGACTCAGCTACGTTGATAATCTCAACCGGTTCAACATGGGCCCTCTCCACCCTTCGAGGGGCTTCATCATTAGTTTCTTCGGGTTCATCAACTAGGTGACCCTCGACACCTAATGAGCTTAAATAGTTGGTCCATTCTGGGACATCACCCGAATCCCCCATCTCGGGTCGGGACCACCTCGACAGCCTCCGGATCAGCCACCTTTGGCTCAACAAACTTCAAAGCAGCATCACTTCTTCTCCCCCTGGGTGCCAGCGGGCATTCATTGTTCTCTTCATCCTTGGTGCAAACATCTTCGGCCATCTCCTGAGTTAAGGAAAATAAATCAGCCTCGAGCATTTTAGCCTTAGTCCTTTTTGGCTTTGAAGACTCAATTGGTGATTTATTCTTTCTCTTTTTCTCTTTAGATAGCTTCGGGGTATCTGCTTCTCTAGGCGAGGGTACCCTCATCAAGACGTCCTCTCCAAGGCCTAAATAGACATAAAAGTTGAAAATATCAGCAAAAGATATCTTCTCTAAAGAGCTCGAACATGAACAGAGATAAAACCTCACAATGATTTTTGGCTTCCCAACGGGTCATAGCCAGATCACGCCACACGCGCTCTGCATATGGGTAGATCAAATCAAGTTATCGAACCCAGTCCGATAGATCGTTGACAGTGCCAGGGTACCACTCGACAGCTGTATCTTTAAATAGAATTAACTTAAAATCAAGAAAAAATATCCTATAAATGAAATGTGTTTACTTACAATTCATATTCCATTTCTCGGGGAATGGCATTCTACTAGTAGGGATCAGGTCTGAGGTCCTGATTCAAACAAAGCGGCTCAACTTTATAGATGCTAGTGAAGAAGGCTTTCAGAGATCGATGCTTTACCTTAATCAGGCCACCTCGGTAAAGTTGGGGGCTATATAATCTAATTAGATGGTCAAGGGTAAAAGCACCCCCTCAACCGTGCTTGAGAAATATCTCATCATATAAACATTGCGCCATAACAACAGATAAATTTGTCCAAGTATCACCTGATATTGGCTGCAAAAATCAAGGATAACTGGATCTATCGATGGTAAATAGGCTTATACCGGGCCTAGCGTGAAAGGATACATGTATACACTGAGGAAACCGACTTTGTGCGTGGTTATGTCTTCTCTTCATAAAGGAATCTCTACTAGCACCGCCTCCACCCAAAAGCAGTCGGTCTTCACTTTCTTGATTTCAATAATTAAACTGATATACTATGATATGGGTTCACACCATCAGAGGAGCAATTTTTTACCTGAAAGTCAGAAGATGTGTCACAAGGCCTGAGGGTACACTCCTCGGTACTAGGAGGAATTACCGTTTTACCTTTGGTCATTCGAGAGGACGATGAAGCTTTTTCCTTTTCAGGAAGAAGTTTCAGCCATCTTTAAAGCGAAAAATCCAAAGAGATAGAAAATATTGTTGGAAAAGAGAAGGGAGAATTCAAGGAAATTAAAAAGGGCTAATTAAAATTTTGGAAGCACTAAGAGAATGACATCCACAAGGTTATGGGATTTGTCTATTTATAAAAGATCGCTTGAATGTGCTAAGGAAGCCAAAAGGCCGACCATTGGCCACCGATAACTAATGCTTCTGGAAATCGTACAAAGAGAAACCCTTCAGTATCTTCAACCTCTTATGTCATGATGATTGACGTTGGGATTAAGATATCGGGAACCGAATTGTCGAAAGTTATTAACAGTCGCGGATGAGCAGATAATCGTTTGATTATTTTTGCCCAAGGGCCACCCGAGTTCGAGTCAGTTCTCACTCGGGGATTATTGTTAATAAAGCCTCAGGGATATCTTCATCTCAAGGTCGAACATGTGATCATTTGATTATTTTGGTCAGAGGGCCGCCTGAGTTCGAGCCAGTTCTCACTCGGGGTCTATTGTTAAAGCTTCAGGACTATCTTTATCTCAAGGGCGAGCAAACACCTGTTTGATTATTTTGGCCCAAAGGCCGCCCGAGTTCGACCCAGTTCTTACTCAAGGACTATTATTAATAAAGCCTCAGGGCTATCTTTATCTCAAGGTTAAGTGAACGCTCGTTCGGCTTTTAAGCCAAAGGGCTACCTGAGTTCGAGCTAGTTCTCACTCGGGGATTATTTATAAAGCTTCAGGGTTATCTCTACTTCGACTTCGAACAAAAGCTTGCTTGACTATTAAGCACAAGGGCTACCTGAGTTCGAGCCAATTCTCACTCGGGGACTATTAACAAATCCTCAAGGATATCTTCATCTCAAGTTCAATTTAAATTCTCTCTCAATTATTTTAGCCCAAGGGCCACTCTAGTTCGAGTGTACCCTCGTTCGGGGACTATCTATAACGCCTTAAGGCTATATTCACTTTAGAGTTCAAGCAAACTCTCACTCGTGGACTATTTATAAAGGCCTAAGAGCTCTCTTCATTTTCAGATGATCAAGGAAACTCTCCATCGAGGACTACTAACGAGGCCTAAAAGGCTAAGCTTTATTTTACAGAAAATCGAGACCCATCTCTCACTCAATTCGGACTCAGAAGACTCGGCGACCTAAGTTTGTATCAGATCAATACGGACTTAGTATGAAAGATGACAAAGAGTTTCAAGGAATGTCATATTAATCAATACATCTAGGGAGACGAACCGATAGGATGTTTTCAGTCACTTGGAACTCTTATGTCACAAGCATGACGTTATCATGAGAGGTTCGATAAAATCGACGTCAAGATCGTTTCTTTTCTTTTCATTCTAAGAAATATGGGACTATCTGTATACGGCTAAAATCGGGGAGTTTGACTTTGGGACTACTATGCCACTCCACGCCTAACCTCGAAAAAGCACGAAGCAGGGCATGAGGTGAAACCTCGAGGTCTATCCCTTGAGGGAGCGCATCGAAGGCTCATTATGGTCAATCTCGGAGCAGTACGATTAATAATCGTCATGAAAGAGAAGAAGGCTCTTGAAGAAGCCTGCAACGGACAATACAAATCCTTACCGAGTCATTATACAACTGTACTAATAGAATTTCCCTATCATGATTATATGTGTAAAATTCAAAGACCCCCCCCCCCATATAAAAGGGGAACCTGGTCATCTTGTAAGGGAATTCGAATTATTACACAACGTATTGAATTCAATACACAATTCTATTCTCTCTTTGTTAATACTATTGTCATTCACATTTATTCCTTATTCTTTCATTGTTCATTTCTTCATTTATTGCTCATCATTAGCCAAAAAGAGCCATATTTAATGCCCTTATTATCATTGACTCTTCATCGATCGGTCGTAGCCGTTATCCCGTCCAGACCTTGAGACCCTGCCCCAGCTAGCTCGAGGCCCAACCTTGTAACCTTATTGATTTGCATTTCTTATTTTCTTTACTCACACTTATCATCTATTGCCTACCAACTAGACTTAAGATAAATCACGTATTTTTAGAATCACAAAATTAAATATAATTGTAGTTACCATTTTCAAGGTAAACAATACTGGGAACGTTAAGCTACAGACTTTGGAGTTACCAAATAGAAGAAGATTCTGAAGGGGAAGATGACATTTTTTCAAATGAAGATGATAGTGATGAACATGATGATACACAATCTGTGAATCCTAATGAAAAGGCCAAAGCTTGTAGCGATGAAGAGTAAGATGATCAGATGATTGGAGGAAACGCCAAAAAAAGATGAGAGGCTGAAAAAAATTGTGGAGACTGGAGTGAAAATAACTCCAACTGAGGTAGAAGCTACCTCAAACGTGAAGGCAAAGAAGAATCAAGCAACACCTTACCCTAACCCCTAACCCTAACTCTAGTTCATATAGAGTAAAAACTAACCCCCCATTCAAGATTGTTGAGCAGGCCCAAGTGAATGAAAGGCATCAGATTGTGGCAGCACCCATACTGACGTGCTAATAGAATCACTCTACCTAAAGGAAGCAAGAACCACCTAGTAAATCAAAACGGGGATGATATTCGAAATGATAATGAGGAAAAGGGTGGAAAGGATCTTGATGAAGAATCTACAACCCAAAACGTTATGAATGCAGCTAGACAAGCTAATATTTCTCCTAGACAAATTGAGAAGGTAAAATCTGTGGGAAAAGGGAGAAATAAACAACAAAAAAAGGACCCAATGTGCAAGGTGTTGGGGTTCAAACAAGAAGGACAGTATCTAAATCCATAAATTAGTCGTGAATGCTATTATATGGAATATTAGATCATTTAGTACAAAGAAAGCCTTTGAAAGGCTTGTTACAATGCATAGACAATATGAATTTTATCTAATTGTATTAATGGAGCCAATGCAAAATGCCAATAAACTAGAAAGCTATAGAAGGTATCTAGGTTTGCAACATGATATTTTTAATATCTCTAATAAAGTCTGGGCATTTGTAGATGAAGCTTGTGATGTTCATATATTAATGGATTGGAGAAGCAGTTAACACTAAGATTAATCAATCTTGAATCACGAAAGGAGAAGTTTGGAGGCTTGCCAGTGTGGTTAAATGAAGTGGAGGATTTTTGACATTGCATAAACACTTGCAATTTTGTGGATTTAGGCTTTAAAGGTAGCATATTTACATGGTGGAATAGAAAATCAGATGATGCTTGTATCTTCAAGTGATTGGATAGATGTTTGAGTAACTTTGAATTGCAACAAATGATGCCTGGTTTGGAAGTATCACACATTTCAGAAACTAGATCAGATGGCTTCCCTATGTTATTATTGTACGACCTCAATTCTCCTTCTATAAAGAAGTCCTTCAAATTCTTGAAGTTTTTGTTGACACATGAATCCTTCATGGGTTTAGTAAAGGAAAATTGGAGTGTAGATTTTGTTGGGAATCCGTTTGTATTGTTTAACTACAAACTGAAGAAGTTGAATAAAACACTATCTACATGGGGTAAGGCAATGTTTGGGAACATATTTAAGAAGGTGGCCAGGCTTGAGGAACTAGTTATTTTCCATGAAACACAATTCAAGCTTCAGGCTACACAACAAGATTATTGAAAGTTCAAGCTGATTTCATTTGATATTTGCACTTAGAGGAATAATTTTGGAAACAAAAGGCAGGGATGAACTGGTTTGACGATGGGGACAAAAATACAAAATTTTTTCATGCTTAAACCAATGATAGAAGGAAGATACTACTAGTGAAGAGAATAAAAAATAGTATTGGGCATTGGATTGAAAATAGAGAGGCAATGGAAGAAGAAGCTGTTAATTTTTTCCAAGATCAATCCAAAAAAGATTCACTTCCTACCACTTTTAGTATCCTCGATCAGGTACCAAGTATGGTGGAGGAGGTACAGAACCTACTCCTAGTCAATCAACCAACAAAAGAATAAGTTAAACATGCAGTTTTTGGGCTGAATGGGGAGAGTGCTGGACGCCCAGATGGTTTTAGTGGTTATTTCTTTCAATATTGCTAGGAAATTGTTGGAGATGATATAGTTGACATGGTAAAATAGTTCTTTAATGGCCAAGAGTTACCTAGATTTATCACTCGTACAAATATAGTACTTTTGCCAAAAAAGAGGGAGGTTAATACATTCAGTGATATGAGGCCAACAAGCCTAAGAAATTTCATCAATAAGGTATTCTCGAGAGTAATAAATGAAAGGTTGGTGGATCTTCTTCCTAATCTAATCTTTGTTGAATAAGCGGGATTTGTAAAGGGGAGAAGTATTGTAGAAAATATGTTGTTAACGCAAGAGATCATCTCTAACATTAGACTAAGCACAAGAGCAGGTCCTAATGTTTTGATCAAGTTAGACATAACTAAAGCTTATGCTAGGCTCTCATGGCTTTTGTTGGCAAAAGATCTGAGAAAAATGGGTTTCTGTGAGAGTTTTATTGGGTTGGTGTATGGAATTATCTCTAACAATTGGTATTCTATTCTTCTTAATAGACAACCTTGTCACACCTCCTTTTAAACACTACTATACCCGTGAAGGCGTAGAGGAGTTTTTTCCAATTTAAGGACAATCGGAACGGGATTAGTTATTTAAATTTTTCAGAGTCGCCACTTGAGAATATAATGGTGTCCCAAGTCACCGGTTTAATCCCGAACCGAGGAAAGTTTGACTCTGTTACAGTCTGCGAACTAGAAATCCGGATAAG
>MU709201.1:0-19378 GCA_026770625.1 Nicotiana glauca
AGGAGTAGTTGGTGGTGGAGGGCATGGGATTTGTTTGGGTGGTGGAGGTGGTGGTGTTTGGGAAGTAGTTGCATAATATTGTTGATAGGTAGGGTAGGCCGGAGAGGAGTTCACTGTGGGAGGATCTTGTGGCTGAGCTAATGGTGGGATGTAGGCAAGGTTAGCAGGATAGGCTGGTAGTGGGTGTCCCTTTGACCAGGCCTGGTACATCTCGGCCATTTGTTGCTTCAGTTTATACATCTCCTCTTTCATGGCATTGACATCCACTACTTATTCTTCCCTAGACGGGTCGACAATGCTTGCTTCTAGCTCTTGGTTGACCATTTTTTATGTATCCTTAGAGCGGGTGTTGTATGGATAGGTTGCCAAAATGCCAGTAAACTTAACCACTTGTCTGAACTCATCATCAACAACAACTTCATTTGCGGTTAGAGTATTAACAAATAGGTAACCGTACATTTTGGGAATGAATGCACCTAAGCAGTTAACGATTTCTATTATGCATATACTTGACTGCTTGTGTCATCCCGACTTTCTTTTCTTTATTTGCTAAGCCTTTTACCCTCTCGCTCTTCCCTCTTATTTTGTTTCTTGCTGTCACGACCCTAGTTCACTTATCGTGAACATGTCGTGATGGCACCTAGTCCCCACGACCAGGTAAGACAAATATTGCGAAAAATACAACAATTGCAGAAAAACAAAGGAAAACCAAATTAAATAACTAAAAGTAACTGCACTGGATGCCACTCGGCATGTAAAACTCAATAAAACACAAGTCTAACACTATTCCCAAAGACCCGGAAACTCACGGGCAACACAGGCTATAGAAATGTACACTATGACTCCAAAACTCCAGAATATTCTAACAACCGAAAGAGAGAAAACTAGATACTAAAGATAGAGTAAGAGGGAGACTCGTCGGTCTGCGGATGCAGCAGAACTACCTTGAAGTCTCCGTGGTCCTCCTGCCTCACTGATAGTGCGCCTGAGTAGAGGTACCTGGATGATCTGCACAAGACAAACATGCGCAGGAAGGGTATAAGTACACCACAGCGGTACTCAGTAAGTGCCAAGCCTAACCTCGGTTAGGTAGTGACGAGGAAGGTCAGGGCCCTACTGAGATAAACATAATAATTAATAAGGTAAAGGAAACAATCTAAATAAAGTCTATAACAAAAATCTGAACCGGATAAGTACAAGAGAGCAGTAATAGAAATAAACGGTAGCAATACAAGTAAATACTGTACTCAACCAAGAAATAGTAACCGGGGATCTCTTGGTAACCCGAGGATCTCTTGGTATCCTCATCATATGTACGAGGGATCTCTTGATATCCCGAGGATCTCATGGTATCCTCAATAAGTGAGCCGTGGATCTCTTGGTATTCCGAGGATCTCTTGGTATCCTCAATAAGTGAGCCGGGGATCTTTTGGTATCCTAATGTATATGTAGAAACACGTGCCAGGGATCTCTTGGTATCCTGCACCTTCAGTCCAGAATAAGTCAAGTACAGGGGGATCTCCCGGGAAGTCGTCCCGTAGTCCCAATTTAAAGCACACCACAACGACAACTCAAAATCTCAGAATAAATGCTAAACCAATACAAGTGATTGAAATTTCTAACCTCATGCGTCACAGAGTGCAAATAGTATAGTTAAACAATTAAGCAAGTAAGTCAGTTAAACATGCTTCTCTAAGCTAGCACAGGTCAAAACCTACAGTTTAAAGGAAACAAGTAAACAGAAAATTCTCCATGTAAATACTCCAAGTAGAAACAGGTTTACAACAATTTGCTCAAGTACGCACTCGTCACCTCACGTACGATGCATTCAAATATTCAGAACATGTCTTAAGGGGAAAAGTCCCCACACAAGGTTAGACAAGCCACTTACCTCGAACCGGCTCAATATCGCTAGAAATCGTGCCCTTGCCATGAGTATCCGACTCCAAATGGCCCAAATCTATTCAATTCAATTACACATCGTAAATAATATTGCAAACAACTGATTCCACTATTAAAATTAAAGCTAGGGCGCGAAAATAGGTAAAATGATAAAAATTCCCCTCCATCCAACGTCTTGAAATTGAATAATTTTCACATTTTCAGAACCCTCGTACTCTCACGAGTCTAACCATATAAAAATCTCCCAAATCGGAGGTCAAATGCCTCCTCAAAACCCAATAGTTTGGTCTATGAAGTTTTACCCCAAATTAACCAAATTTTGATCCTAAATTCGAATTCCAATGATGTATTTAGCTGTATAATGATGAAATATAATGAAAAGGGATCAAAGAAACGTTACCCAATGATTTTCTCTTCAAAACCCACTCAAAATCGCCTTCTCCCGAGCTCTCAATCAATTTTCAAACTTATGAAATTAAACCCTCGAAATTTTCTATTTCTGTCCAGACATTACCGCTTCTGCGGACAAGGGACTGCTTCTTCGGTCCCGCATATGCGGACAAAGTGCCGCTTCTGCTGCTTCCACTTACCATCCCATTTTCCGCTTCTGCGGTCTACGGATCGCTGAAGCGATACCGCTTATGCAGAAATTAGTCCGCTTCTGCGGACCTGACCTTGAGCCCACGCCTCACTTCTGCGGTTGCCTAGCCGCTTCTGCGGCTCTTCTTCTGCAGTTCCCAAGCCGCAGAAGCGAAAATACTAGAAGCCTGCTGCAATGTTTTTCCTTCCAACTCTATAACTTGCCCGTTGAGCATCCGAAACACACCCGAGGCCTCCGGGACCTCAACCAAAAGCACCAATACCACCTAATACCTCATTCAAAATTGTACCAATCCTTAAAACACCTAAAACAACACCGAAAATACAATTAAATCAAAGATTCATGCCTAAGAACTTCAAATTCCAACAAAACACACTTTCGATCAAAACCTAACCAAACCTCGCCCGAATGACCTGAAATTTTGCACACATGTCCCAAATGACATGTCGGAGCTACTTCAACTTCCGGAGTTCCAATCCGACCCTCGGATCAAACACTCACTATCGGACCGGAAGCTTCAAAAATTCAACCTTCGGCATTTCAAGCCTTAATGAGCTATGAGCCTCCAAAATACATTCCGAACACGCTCACAACCCCGAAATCACCTAACGGAGCTAACGGAACCATCGAATTTCCATTCCGAGATCATTTTCACACTGTTCTGAATACGGACCATTTTTTAACTCTCAAGCTCTCATTTAGGGACTAAGTGTCCCAAAACACTCCGAATCCTAACACCGAACGTCCCGGCAAAACAAAATAGCAGAAATGAACTTAGGGGAAATGGGTAATGGGGGATCGGGGTGCAAATTCTAAAAATGACCGGCCGGGTCGTTACATCCTCCTACACTTAAACATTCGTTCGTCCTCGAACGAGCATAAAGAACATACCTGAAGTAGTGAAAAGATGAGGGTACTGGCTGCGCATATCCTGCTCAGTCTCCCAAGTCGCCTCCTCGGTCGGCTGACCCCACCACTGAACTTTCACTGAAGCTATGTTCTTTGACCTCATCTTTCTGATCTACCTATCCAAAATAGCCACTGGCTCCTCAACATAGGATAGATCCTTGTCCAACTGGACTAAACTGAAGTCCAACACGTGCGACGGATCACCGTGATATCTCCGGAGCACCGAAACATGAAATACCGGATGAACTCCGGCTAGGCTGGGAGGTAAGGAAAGCTCATAAGCAACCTCCCCAACTCTCCTCAAGATCTCAAAAGGGCCAATAAACCTCAGACTCAGCTTCCCTTTCTTCCCAAACCTCATGACGCCATTCATAGGCGAGACCCGAAGCAAAACCCGCTCACCAACCATATATGCAACATCACGGACTTTCTTGTCCGTGTAACTCTTCTGTTTGGACTGGGATGCATGGAGTCTATCCTGAATCACCTTAACCTTCTCCATTGCATCCTGAACCATCTCTGTGTCCAGTAGCCTGGCCTCCCCCGGCTCAAACCAACCCACAGGAGATCTACACCTCCTACCATATAAAGCCTCATACGGCGCCATCTGAATGCTAGGCTGATAGCTGTTGTTATAAGCAAACTCCTCCAGTGGCAGGAAATGATCCCATGACCCTCCAAACTCAATCACGCACGCACGGAGCATATCCTCCAGAATTTGAATAGTACGCTCGGACTGTCCGTCCGTCTGGGGGTGAAATGTCGTGCTCAACTCCACCCGAGTACCTAACTCCTGCTGCACGGCTCTCTAGAACCGCGATGTAAACTGAGTACCTCTGTCTGAGATGATAGAAACTGGAATACCATGCAAACGGACAATCTCCCTGATATAAATCTCCGCCAACCGCTCCGATGAATAAGTGGTACACACAGGTATGAAGTGAGCGGACTTGATCAGCCGATCCACAATGACCCAAATAGAATCAAACTTCTTCACGGTCTGTGGGAGTCCAAATACGAAGTCCATGGTGATACGCTCCCACTTCCACTCTGAGATCTCTATCTGTTGAAGCAACCCACCCGGAAGCTGGTGCTCATACTTCACCTGCTGGCAGTTGAGGCATCTAGACACATATTCAACTATATCCTTCTTCATCTGCCTCCACCAATAGTGCTACCTCAAGTCCTGATACATCTTCGCGACACCCGGATGGATGGAATACCGCGAACTATGGGCCTCCGCTAGAATCAACTCTCGAAGACCATCAACATTGGGCACACAAATCCGGCTCTACATCCTCAATACCCCATCATCCCCGATGGTCACATCCCTGGCATCACCATGCCAAACTCTGTCCTGAAGAACAAGCAAGTGACGGTCATCATATTGCCGCTCCTTGATATGATAAAATAGGGAAGACTGAGAAACAACATAGGCTAGAACCCGACTGGGCTCCGAAAGGTCCAATCTCACGAACTGGCTGGCCAAGGCCTGAACATCCATCGCCATAGGTCTCTCTGAGGCTGGTAAATATGCCAAACTCCCCAAACTCTCCGCCCGGCAACTAAGGCATCAGCTACCACATTGACCTTGCCCGGGTGATAAAGAATAGTAATATCATAATCCTTTAACAACTCTAACCATCTCATCTGACGCATATTCAGGTCCTTCTCCTTAAGCAAGTGCTGCAAACTCTGATGGTCAGTATAGATCTCACAAGGCACCCCGTACAAATAATGATGCCAGATCCTCAAGGCATGAACAATAGCGGCTAACTCAAGATCGTGGACAGGGTAGTTCTTTCCATGCACCTTCAACTGTCTGGACGTGTAGGCAATCACCCTACCGTCCTGCATCAACACCGCTCCCAGTCCAACCCGTGAGGCATCACAATAAACTGTATAAGACCCCGAACTGGTAGGCAACATCAAGATTAGGGCTGAAGTCAAAGCTGCCTTGAGCTTCTGAAAGCTCGCCTCACACTCATCTGTCCACTGAAATGGGGCACCCTTTTGGGTCAATCTAGTCATAGGGGCCGCTATCGATGAAAACCCCTCCACAAAGCGACGGTAATAACCCACCAAGCCAAGGAAACTGCAAATCTCTGTAGCTGAGGAGGGCCTGGGCCAACTCTGCACGGCCTCCACCTTCCTTGCATCCACTCGAATGCCCTCACTCGATACCACATGGCCTAGGAAAGCCACAAAACTCAGCCAAAACTCACATTTTGAGAACTTTGCATATAATTCCTTCTCTCTCAGAGTCTGAAGCACTGTCCTCAGGTGCTGCTCATGATCTTCCCGACTCCGGGAATATACCAGAATATCATCAACAAAAACGATAACGAATGAGTCAAGATATGGCCTGAATACACTGTGCATCAAATGAATAAAAGTTGTCGGGGCATTAGTCAGCCCAAAAGACATAACAAGGAACTCGTAATGACCATACCAAGTCCTGAAGGCAGTCTTTGGGATATTTGGCTCCCAAATCTTCAACTGATGGTAACATGAGCGCAAATCAATCTTGGAAAACACCTATGCGCCCTGAAGCTGGTCAAACAGATCATCAATACGAGGTAGAGGATAACGATTCTTCACTGTAACTTTGTTCAACTGGCAATAATCAATGCACATTCACATAGAACCATCCTTATTCTTCACAAACAAGACAGTAGCACCCCACGGCGAAACACTGGGCCGAATAAAACCCTTGCCAAGCAATTCCTGCAACTGATCCTTCAACTCCTTCAACTCAGGAGGAGCCATGCGATATGGGGGAATGGAAATTAGTTGAGTGCCCGGCAACAGATCAATGCCAAAATCAATATCTCTATCGGGCGGCATGCCCAGAAGATCAGCTGGAAACACATCGGGGAAATCCTGTACCACTGGGACTAAATCAATACAAGGGGTATCAACACTGACATCTCTCACATAAGCTAAATACGCGGCGCACCCCTTCTCAACCATACGTTGAGATTTAAGGAAGGAGATAACTCTACTGGGAGTATGATCTAAAGTATTACTCCACTCAATACATGGAACACCTGGCATAGCGGTATAGCCAGCGTCATGGTCTTGGCGTGACAATCAAGAATAGCATGATGGGGCGACAACCAGTCCATGCCCAGAATAATATCAAAATCGACCATACCGAGTAATAATAGATCCGCCCTGGTCTCAAAATCATGAATAGTAACCAAACACAACCGGTAAACGCGGTCCATAACAAGATAATCTCCCACAGGAGGAGAAACATAAACGGGGGCACTCAAAGAATCTCGTGGCACACCCAAGTACGAAGCAAAATAAGAAGACACATACGAATAAGTAGAGCCTGGATCGAATAAAACCGATGCCTCTCTATGACAAACTAGAATAATACATGTGATGACAGAATCGGAGGCAACCGCCTCAGTACGAGCAGGAATACAATAATATCTGGCCCGACCCCTCTTACGAGGCCGACCTCTATCTCCCCGGCCTCCGCCCCTGGCTGGCTGGGCAGGTGGGGTAGCAGCGGGAGCTGGGACCATAGCCTGAGACCTCTGAGGAGCATGCTGTGGCTGAGTAGTCAATGGAGGTGCACCCCTCCCAAGTCTAGGGCAATCCCTAACCACATGACGGGTGTCACCACACTCATAGCAGCTCTGGGAGGACACGGTGGTTGTGACTGACTGGAACTAGGCCTGCTAGACTGACCTATGAAAGCACCCCGTGCAGGAGGCGCGCTAGAAACTGAAGGTGCATAATAAGTCTCTTGAGGTGCAGGCGGAGCTGGAGTACTGCCGGATGCTAGCAAAGCTGAATGTACAGGGCGACCAGAATAACCCCTACCATAACGACCTGCTGATGGGGTACGGGCACCAGAGTAGTGACCCGACTCTCGAGACCTCTTGGCCTCCCTCTCCCCTCGCTCCCTGGCAAGCATACCCTCAATCCTCCTAGCAATGCTCACTACCTGCTGGTAAGGAATATCCATCTCCAACTCTCGAGCCATGCAGGACCGGATGGGCGGAATAAGACCCTCGATAAACCTCCGAACTCTCTCCCAAACTGTGGCAACCAAAGCCGGTGCATGTCTAGCCAACCTGGTATAACGGATGGCATACTCTAAAACTATCATAGTTCCCTGGCGCAAGTGCTCAAACTCCACGCGCCATGAATCCCTGAGGCTCTGGGAACAAACTCTCTCATGAACATGTCTGAGAACTGGGTCCAAGTCAGGGAAGCAGCCTCAACTGGACTATCTATCTCACAAGTACGCCACCAATCATAGGCGGCTCCCCGAAATTGAAAGGCGATGAAAGAAACCCTGCTAGACTCCACTATGACCATAGTGCGAAGGATGCGATGACACTCCTCCAAAAATCCCAGGGCGTCATCTGATGCTAGTCCACTGAATACTGGAGGATTATATTTCTTGAACCTCTCAAGACTACGCTGCTCGTCCTCTGAAGCAGCTGACCCATCCTCGTGCTGAACTGGTGCTGCAGGCGGTACAGGAATAACCTCTGGGACGTGCTCCATCTACACTCTCTACTCAGGAGTGTGGGCTGGGGGAGTATGGGCCCCTCCCCCGACCTGGGATATGGCTGCAGCGAGGGGAAGCAACCCCGCCTGAGCCAAGGTAGTGTACATGCTCATGAACTGAGCCAGAGTCTCCTGGAGCGTTGGAGTAGTAGTAGTTGTGGTAGGTGTGCCAGGTGCCTGGGCCCCAGCCAAATCTGCTGGTGGTACCTCGGCGGCGGCTCGCACAGGTGCTGTGGCTGCACCACGTGCGCGTCCTCGACCTCTACCCTGGCCCTGGCCTCTGACAGCGGCAGCAGGGGGCGCGGGTGCCTGGTCCTCTCGTGTAGCATGCCTCCTCACCATCTGTGAGAGAATAGAAGACAGAAGTTTAGAATTGATGTCAAAATATCGCACGACAAGGAATTCAAAAGAAGTAAAGATTTTTCCTAAACAGTCATAGCCTCTCGTAGACAAATACATAAGTCTCCGTACCGATCAGCGAGACTCTAATAAACTGGCATGTGTTCCGTGACTCCTATAAACCTAGTGCTCTGATACCAACTTGTAACGACCCTAGTTCACCGATCGTGAACATGTCGTGATGGCACCTATTCCCCACGACCAGGTAAGCCAAATATTGCGGAAAATACAACAATTGCAGAAAAACAGAGGAAAACCAAATCAAATAACTAAAAGTAACTGCACTGGATGCCACTCGGCATGTACAACTCAATAAAACACAAGTATAACACTATTCCCAAAGACCCAAAAACTCACGGGCAACACAGGCTATAGAAATGTACACTATGGCTCCAAAACTCCAGAATATTCTAACAACCGAAAGAGAGAAAACTAGATACTAAAGATAGAGTAAGAGGGAGACTCGTCGGTCTGCAGACGCAGCAGAACTACCTCGAAGTCTCCGTGGTCCTCCGGCCTCACTGATAGTGCGCCTTAGTAGAGGTACCTGGATGATCTGCACATGAAAAACATGCACAGGAAGGGCATGATTACACCATATCGGTACTCAGTAAGTGCCAAGCCTAACCTCGATTGGGTAGTGACGAGGAAGGTCAGGGCCCTACTGAGATAAACATAACAATTAATAAGGTAACGAAAACAATCTAAATAAAGTCTACAACAAAAATCTGAACCGGATAAGTACAGGAGAGCAGTAATAGAAAGTAACGGTAACAATACAAGTAAATACTGTCCTCAACCAGGAAATAGTAACTGGGGATCTCTTGGTAACCCGAGGATCTCTTGGTATCCTCATCATATGTACTAGGGATCTCTTGGTATCCCGAGGATCTCATGGTATAGGGATCTCTTGGTATCCCGGGGATCTCTTGGTATCCTCAATAAGTGAGCCGAGTATCTCTTGGTATCCCAATGTACATATAGAAACACGTGTCAGGGATCTCTTGGAATCCCGCACCTTCAGTCCAGAATAAGTCAAGTACAGGGGGATCTCCCGGGAAGCCATCCCGTAGTCCCAATTTAAAGCACACCACAACAACAACTCAAAATCTCAGAATAAATGCTAAACCAGTACAAGTGATTGAAATTTCTAACCTCATTTTTCACAGAGTTCAAATAGTACAGTTAAACAATTAAGCAAGTAAGTCAGTTAAACATGCTTCTCTAAGCTAGCACAAGTCAAAACCTACAGTTTAAAGGAAACAAGTAAACAGAAAAATCTCTATGTAAATACTCCAAGTAGAAACGGGTTTACAACAATTTGCTCAAGTACACGCTCGTCACCTCACGTACGAGGTATTCAAATATTCAGAACATGTCCTAAGGGGAAAAGTCCCCCATACAAGATTAGACAAGCCACTTACCTCGAACCGGCTCAATATCACTAGAAACCGCGCCCTTGCCACGAGTATCCAACTCCAAATGGCCCAAATCTATTCAATTCAATTACACATTGTAAATAATATTGCAAACAACTGATTCCACTATTAAAATTAAAGCTAGGGTGCGAAAATAGGTAAAATGACCAAAATGCCCCTCCATCCAACGTCTCGGAATTGAATAATTTTCATATTTTTAGAACCCTCGTACTCTCACGAGTCTAACCATATAAATATCTCCCAAATCGGTGGTCAAATGCCCCCTCAAAGCCCAATAGTTTAGTCTATGAAGTTTTACCCCAAATTAACCAAATTTTGATCCTAAATTCGAATTCCAATGATGTATTTAGCTATATAATGATGAAATATAGTGAAAAGGGATCAAAGAAACATTACCCAATGATTTTCTCTTCAAAACCCACTCGGAATCGCCTTCTCCCGAGCTCTCAATCGATTTTCAAACTTATGAAATTAAACCCTCAAAATTTTCTATTTCTGTCGAGACATTTCCGCTTTTGCGGAAGCGGTCCCGCATATGCGGACAAAATGTCGCTTCTGCGGCTTCCACTTACCATCCCATTTTCTGCTTCTGTGGTCTGCGGATCGCTGAAGCAATACCGCTTCTGCAAAAATTCGTCCGCTTCTGTTGACCTTACCTTGAGCCCACGCCTCACTTCTGCGGCTGCCTAGCCGCTTCTGCGGCTCTGCTTCTGCGGTTCCCAAGCCGCAGAAGCGAAAATACCAGAAGTCTGCTGCAATTTTTTTCCTTCCAACTCTATAACTTGCCCGTTGAGCATCTGAAACACACCCGAGGCCCCCAGGACCTCAACCAAAAGCACCAATACCACCTAATACCTCATTCAAACTTATACCAATCCTTAAAACACCTAAAACAACACCGGAAATCCAATTAAATCAAAGAGTCAAGCCTAAGAACTTCAAATTCCAACAAAACACACTTTCGATCAAAACCTAACCAAACCTCGTCCGAATGACCTAAAATTTTTCACACATATCCCAAATGACATGACGGAGCTACTTCAACTTCCGGAGTTCCAATCCGACCCTCGGATCAAAAACTCACTATCGGACTGGAAGTTTCAAAAATTCAACCTTCGGCGTTTCAAGCCTTAATGAGCTACGAGCCTCCAAAATACATTCCGAACACGCTCCCAACCCCGAAATCGCCTAACGGAGCTAACGGAACCATCGGATTTCCATTCCGAGGTCGTCTTTACACTAGTCTGAATACGGACCATTTTTCAACTCTCAAGCTCTCATTTAGGGACTAAGTGTCCCAAAACACTCTGAATACTAACACTGAACGTCCCGACAAACCAAAATAGCAGAAATGAACTTAGGGGAAACGGGTAATGGGGGATCGGGGCATAAATTCCAAAAACGACCGGCCGGGTCATTACACTTGCCTTTCCCTCTTTTTTATTTTTGGGGTTTTTTCAAATCTCCATTAATGAAACTCCAATTATTAGGTTATTCGTTTTCTTGAAAAGGATACTACAAAACAGACTCGATGATTAAAACTAGATCGAGAGCACATCAAAGCTTCACATCCTGGGGCCCGCGGGGCATCACTCGGCATCGCCCGGGCCTGCGCAAGACTGAGAAGGTTTCAATGTCAACTGTGACTATTTAAAAAAAACTGGTTATGTAATGACTTATTTTGACTTAAAGAGAAAAAATGGCTATTTTTCAAAATTTTTGTTTAAGAAAACAAAGACTTGGTTTTGCACATACGAACTTTCAGCACTTCCGAAAGGGAGATTTTAAGGTTGTGCCCGCAAACTATTTAGAAACGGCTCTGGGTAGTTGTTCTTGCAAAAATAGCCTTCCGACGCCCTTTTGGGAACATTCGGCTCATTTTTAAACAAGAATGGCGTCACCCGACTTATTGGATAAAAATTACTATTTTGGTATTTTTGGCTATTTTTGCAAAAGGGGTGGTTGGACCTGATGAGGGTTGCCTACGTATCTCACATCCGGTGAGAATCAAACCAATGTAGTTCGGGCAGATTTGCCAAAATCAAAGCTATTTTGAACAACAATTTTCTTTCTATTTTCAAATATTTTTCTCCCTTTTTTTCATTCGGCAGCATTTCGGTACAATTTGGGCCTTGGGTTTGTCCAAACAAATGGTTACACTCACTTAGTCCTAACACTGATATTTTTTACAATTTTTTACTCATTATATACAAGTCGTTCAACATGCAAAGCCGAGCAAATAAATGCGCAGGTAGCACGTAAGATGCATCAGGATGGTCATTTCAATTCAGGTCACCTGTCCTAGATGGACCCAACCCCTGTGTTATCCCCTAAGTCAAATGCACGTGATGCAAACAAGCGTCCTACTAGGGATCCGGCATGAGGTTATTGTTCTTCTAGGTTTAAACCCTAGGTTTATTTGTCTAGACCTGGCTTACCCAAGCGGGCAACTCGCGCCAAGGGGGAGGTAGCTTACCGGGGATACAAAAGCTCTGACGGCTTAGCAACTTATCCAAACCTCGTTCTAAATTGAAAAAGACTCTAAACAGAATAGAAGCTACACGAAGTGCACCCTTCTCCATGATGTAAAAGACTCAGAAAAAGGAAGGTATTCGCGACAGTTTATATACGATTCAATAAATGTCAAAGAGGCAAAACATTTAGCACATATAGCATGGAATATGTAGAAAAATCAAATAAATCCAAATATAACAATTTAACTGAGCTCGAATTCTTGAACCCTGAACCGAAATTCTGGGTTCTTTTCCCCAGCAGAGTCGCCAGAGCTGTAACACCTCCTTTTTCGCTGCTACACCCCGTGAAGGGTATAATAAAAGGGAGTTTTTCCAATTAAAGGACAATCGAAATGGGATTCATTTTATTAAAAGATTCAGAGTCACCACTTGGGAGATTTATGGTGTCCCAAGTCACCAGTTTGAATCCCGAATCGAGGAAAGGGTTTGACTCTGTATATCAGTCACGAACCAGAAATCCGGGTAAGGAATTCTGTTAACCCGGGAGAAGGGGTTAGGCACTCCCGAGTTTCGTGGTTCTAGCACGGTCGCTCAACTGCTATATTTGGCTAAAATCTGATTTTAATACATGTTAAAACCTATAGGGCAATTCTAGAATTATTTACCGCTTTTAGTCAATTATTAAGAAAGTGAACGTCGTTTAAGAACGTGTTTTTGGATCACGTCACGCGAAATGCACCCGGATCCTCGACACATTCTTATTCAACATTTTGGGACTTGGATTTGGGTCGCATGAAATGCACATCCGTATTTAAGAAGGTAAAATTATTAAAGCGCACCTAAAAATGGGTTATTATCTTTGTGGGGAGCCGTGAAATTCGCTAAACGGCATGCCCGAATTCTAAGCATTTTAATATAAGCATTTAATAAGGGCCCCGCAATTTATATGTTTTGTACGGCGAGGCTCGTCTCATTTTTTTTAAAAGGAAAGTCCTAAAGTAACGATGATTTTCTATTTTTATTTGTCTCTAATAATAAAAGAAAAAGTCCTAGCTAATTAATATTAAAAGATTCGGGCTTCAGGTTCAAGTCCAAGTTCAAACAAAAGGCAAGCCTTTTAGTTTGGACCCGCTACCTAACCTGAAGGCCCAAATTAGTTACGACATTACTCCTAATGATCTTAAAAGTATTTCTAACTTCCAATGATCTTCTTGGGCCTCAATGATTGGCCCAGGACCATGGATGGGCAATTAGATCCACAAAATGCTGCATCTTTATGGCAATTTAGCAACGACCCCAAACGACTGACTAACATGACCATTAACCAAACGTTGAAGTTTTAATTTCTAGTCACTTTTAGCTGAAAATTACCATAACAGTGTTCAAGCGGATGGTTTGATGATCAGCAGAACCAAACGATCGTTTTGTTTTTTTTTATTTTAGAAATTGGGATTATTAGGACTGAACAGATCAACGTTCACAGAGATGAACATACTCTAACAGGATGAGATCATTTTTTGAAATCCAATGCGAGATCCTTTAAACTATTGGATGATTCAACACTGATTTTAGGTATGTGTTTCAGTATACTAAAATGGCTTCGGGTCTAATTCTATCACTTCATTGAAACCTTTGTGAATTATTGCTAAATACTTGGCCTTAGTATCAAAATCTTCCTAACATCAAATTATACTAACAATCATAACAGCTGAATACCTGCACCAATATTACTTAGCTTCGGCTACAACATCTAAGTGTTAAATGCCAATATAATCTTCAGTTCATGCGAACAGTCTAGTTGTGAAGTCCTATTATACAATCCAGGAATTATAAAGGAAACAAAAATACATATCAATATTGAGCTAGACTAAACAATTGTATTTAACACCTATTTTGACTCTTTAACAAACAACAGTCTAGGCAGGAACAACTGGAGCAAATAAGCAAGCAATTTCATTGCATTTCCTCATCAAAGTTACACTGAATCAAGGGCAAATGTGTACCTGAAAATGGAAAAAAAATAAGGAGAAGAAGAGGTCAGCTACAGCAGTATAAACAGACGCAAGGTTTCAGCAAGTGTTATCCAGCAACAACAGGATTAACTTTGAATCAAACAGCCTTTCGAAAAATCCAGGAGTGAACTATAGAGATACAGCACCCAAGAGATGACAAAACACAGCTTGATTGACCCCAAAATTACCTGAAATTAAACTACGAACACTTTGAAAATCATCACAATCAGATCTCGCACTAGAAACTGTAAAGCTGTTACTATAGCTTGAGATTCAACTGAAAATCTCAACAGGATAGTGTTTTTCTTTTGAGTTTTCTGTATTTTTTTGGTTTTTGGTTTTTGAAGATCTAGATCTAAAGAATTTTTGAATTTTAAATTCAAATTTGAGCTAATGAAGACTTGCGAAAGTAGGGGGAATTTTCAGGGCTCAAAAACTTGTGATTCAAGGCACTATTCATGCCTTTTTATAGGCCAAATGTGGGGCAGCCCTCAAATTGTCTATTTTCCTTATTAGTCCCTCACTTATTAACTTGTTACTCAAGTTAGTGCACTATGTTTCTTGCAATTACTACTAAAGCCCTAGTCTAGAAGGTCCTAGAAGACTCTATTATTAACTACCATGTTCTACTCAATTCGAAATGTCTAAACTATCCCTGAACTTACACCTAAACTACAGCTACAACCAAACAATTTCCAAAGTTCTGAATTGAACTACTGAAGAGTAACCCCGACTTAAACTATTATTAGACTACCAAAGTAATAATCAGCCACACAAGTGAAAAGAACCATTAACAAGTCATGGATTCTAAAAACCCCGGATTCAATTGAATAACTAAGAACACTGAAAATATAACAGGACAAAAAATCAAATTCACCCAAACTAATTAGTAAAAATAAAGATCAAACACCAAACATGGTTTAATCAATCAGAACAAAAACTGAACTAAAAATCGAGCTATCCCTAACTAATGACAAAATTACAGAGTAAATTCATGCTAGTCATTATCTGTGAGCTAAAATTCGAATAAACATGAAGATAAACACATAAGAACAGACAAAACAGATTTGACTACTAATTCTAAACGGAATGTCAAAATAGAAAGGAAAACAAAAACTAGATTAATTAATTTTTGAAGAAATAAGGGTCATGGAAGAGAAACAAGTGAAGAAGACCCAAGAAAACTCGCCTATGAGGTCCTAGGGTTCTTCCACTTCTTGGATTTGAAATTGGAACAACTCCAGCAATATTTGGACTTCACTGGTGGTGGATTCTTCATGAGGAGAGTAAGGAGACTTTACGGTGTAATTTTGGTGGTGAATGGAGCCGGCTCCGCCGTGTGCGGTAGTGGCGGCGCCTACGGTTTGGAAGATTTAGGGCATTTGGTTGGGAGTTGGAGGAAAACAATGCTGGATATGGGACGGGGAGACGAAGACGAGGGAATGGTATGAATTTGGGTAGGTTTGGTTTTCCTCCACCACCGTGATCGATTTCCGGCGGCGGAATTAGGGTGGAGGAGGGCGGCGTTATGCTGGAGGTCTTGAGAGAGACGAAACTGGGGGGGTATGGTCAATCCGACCATTTTATATTTATGTGACCCCAGTTCCTGGCCGTTGATCTAATCAACCTCGACGGACAAGATCTTCCCCTGATGAAACGGGGTCGTTTTGTGTGGGGTGTGGGACTGGACCGGGTTGGGACGTGGGTTGCGCTGGCCTGGGGTGTGTTTGGGCTGGGTAAAAATTAATTAAATTTGGCCCAAATCAAGTCTTCAGGGAAACAATCCTTTTCTTTAATTTGTTTTCTTTTGTTTTTCTCTTTTTATTTCTTTTATTTATTTTTATTTTGTATTTTATATATTTTCTAATTTTATTAAATGCTAAACTTAAAATAAAATCAACAATTAACAATTACAAATGCAAAATGGACTATTTGTGTTATTTTCTTTATATTTAAAAGCAACTTAACTACTAATTAATCCTAAAATATGAAATTAAATCCTAAACAAATGCCAAGTATTTTTTTAAAATATTTTTCATAAGAATTAAAATGCACAAATAAAATGCAAACAATTAACATAAAATATCCTAAAAATCCACAAAATTGCAAAATAATGAAAGAAATTATTTTGTTTGAATTTTTGGGAGTAATTCACTTAGGAAAAAAATTACGTGCTCACAACAGCTGGGCAAAACAATCACATGCAATGCACAAGCAGCGGTTACAAAAAGTGTGTTAGGCACATGACATGGCAGTTGGCAGTTACAACCACATCCAAAGCAAGACTGATCACGGGGCTAAAGTGGATGCACGTTTTTGTAGTATGTCTATCTTGTTTGCTCATTAGTTGGGGATGTAAACTGATTGATTTAAATATTTCCAAGTGTAAATGGCTAGCCTGCACTATAAATATGTGTATAAGGCTGTCCCAAAGGGGCAAAACTTAGTATTGTGGCAAATTTGTTAAACTAAAATGTCTAAGTGTATTCATAAGGGCGGGAAATCATTTTGGGGCACGGAACTAGGGTGTTCTTTGTTCTTGGCCATAGGGTTGGCTTAATTGTGCTCTTGTATTCATATATTAATACGAGTTGGGAAGAAGTTCCTATGAATTTCTTGTGTGCCTTTACTTTACTTGCTGCTTAAATTTTTCTAAGTCACAAACATTTATAAAATAATTCTAAGTGTTGGAAATGCTAAAGTCAAGGATGGGCTTGACTGCCGCATGGTGGTGAACCTCGAGAAGAATTTGAGTGACATAAATCATCCTATGAAAACTGGTATCAGCGCGTGGCTGGATCGGGGCAAAGACACAATGTTTAGTGGTTGAATTTCGTGAAAGATGGATGGTGGCAACGCAGAAATGAGGGAAAAAGTTGTTGCATTGGAGGCACTCGTCGGAAATGTTGATGGTGATCAATTTCCAACTATTGTTACTCGTCTTGCTATCCTGAGGCAGAGATTAACAGGTTGAGCTAAGAGTGAACAGATCTGAAAACGGAAAATGGGTTGCTGTGTCGTGCTGTTGGCAATGATGATGTCCAGCGCGAGGCAGATCGTACGAAGATCAAAATACATGAGCTTAAAGAGTTTAATGGTAGCAATGAGTGCCAAGAAACTCGAAAATTTCCTATGGGATATGGAGCAGTACTTTCAGGCTACCATGTGCAAGATGAAACAAGGTCACCATTACAACTGTGTAGTTGGTGGACGATGCAAAGCTTTGGTGGTGGACGTGCATGGCAGACGATGTAAGTGTTGGTAGGCCGAAGATTGACTCTTGGAAGGGCTGAAAAATAGTTGAAGGATCAATTCTTTCCTAGTAATGCGGGCTGGATTGCTAGAAATCGTTTGAAATTTTTGAAACAAACTAGAACAGTCAGGGATTATGTTAAAGATTTCAATTCTTTGATGCTGGATATAAGCAACATGTATGAGGAAGACAAGCTACACAATTTCTTGTGCGGTTTGCAATCATGGGCACAAATGGAACTCCGAAGGCAGAATATGAAAGACCTTTCTAGTGCCATCGCTACTGCGGATACGTTGGGTGATTTCTGACTGGGACAAGACAGTTCTGATTTCTCTACTACTTCAAAGTCCAAAAACAGGAACAAGGATAAGGAAAATGAGTGGAGGAAAAATGGAATGACAAGGGAAATACTCGTGAGGGCAATGACAATGGGAAGGAAAAGCAATGCGCTAGACCTTCGACAACAAGGGACAAAATAACAAGTTTGATGGTTGTTTTATTTGTACAGGACCACACATGGCGATGGATTGTCCAAAAACGTGAACGTCTTACAACTTTATTTGTTGATGAAAAAGGTGAAGATGAGCCGAACTAGAAAGAACATGAGTAGGAGACATCATATTTAGGACCTATAGTGGTGCTAAAAATGCGGAAACTACTTCGTCGAGGACTATGAATTCTTCGGGTGGGGGTGGTTTGTTAGCCCCTTGATAAATTTCCTCGATAGATGTGAGTTTTGACAAGTTTTTTCATGATTTCCTTGGCATACAACCTGAAAAATGGGGCAATATCATGATGGATAGCTCGGCATAACAAACTATGCGGGATTGATAAACGCACCTTGACAGAGGCAAGAAGCATTTCACATTGACGTGCGGGTTGGCATAACAATGGCAAGGCAAATCTATGTTAAAGCAGGGGCCAAGATATTGCAAGGCAAGGCAAGACAAGCAATGGCATTGACGTGGGCAGATTTGATCAAGTTAAGGGTGACTTGACATAAGTTGGCAACTATGGCAATGGGCATGTACGGCTAAGTCAATGGGCGGCAAGATGTGGCCATGACATTGGGGTAGAGCAATGTACTAACCCTCTTAAAAATACTAAAAAGGTTTTGCAAAGCTCAAAAGGGTTTTCAATTTTGAAAGTGACAAAAATATTGCATTTCGAAGGATTTCAAAGTCTCCACCTCACATTTGGTTTCGATGTGCCAGGTCACCCTTTTTTTAAAATAACAATTTTCCTTCAAATTGCATTTGACTCTTAAACCTGTTTGCACCAGAGATTCTAGGTAAGGGGGTTCATTTGACTCGGGAAGAAGGTGTTAGGCATTCCCCGAGTCCCATAACTAGTACGTTTGCACACATGATCAAGTTGGATTTTTAAAATATTCAGATTGAGGTGAAAACCCACAAAAAGCAAAAATAAACACAGAAGAGGCTCGAGTTCGTCCCCACCAAGTAGAAGAAAAAATAAAAATTAAAATTAAAAATAAAATTCCCGTTCTATGCTTCCTCAAATCGTTCCGTCTTTGGCCTTCATTTACATTTGCTTCGGGGCAATACCTCGGATAAAAATATATACAAACTCCTCGAGGCATTCCCCTGATAAAACTACAATAAACTAAAAGAGAATGACCTTTCACCTTAAAAGAAATTAAAACACGAACATCCTAAAGGTTTGCCTACCCAAATGTGGTTGGCCTAAGCATGCTCCTAAAGGACAATATAATAAAATAAACAAATAAATTAAAGAAAAAATTAATTCAGGCTCATTTCCTTTTAATTTCTCATTTCATGCATTTGACCAAGCTCAATCCTAAAGCATATATATATATATATATATATATATTT